>APFE031193995.1:0-30943 GCA_000404065.3 Pinus taeda | reverse complement strand
TCAATATATTATTACCTAAAGTTTTTGGAATTGTGTGTCTTTTCTTATATTTATAATAATAAAATAAAAACATTCTAACGAGAGAAAATATTTCGCAATTTGTATCTAGGATTTAGAATAAAAACATTCCTAAGTGGAGAATTTCTTTGTCTATGTAGGACTTAGAAAATGAAATAGAAATATTAAGAAGAAATCAGATTGAAATTTTGTTTTACAAAATAGGACTGGAATTGTTTTGATAATAAGATTAGTAAAAATTAAAATTATTTTAATAATAAGACTAATATTGATTAACTAATTTAAGAAAAATGTTGATGAAAGTTTATTAGTTTGGTAAAATTGATAAACGTTATTATTTTTATTTTAATTTAATACAATCAATATTAGTGTAATAAGATGTTTATGTTGATCAATTATGTAAATTTAATTAATGTATGTTTATGTTAAATTTAGTTAATGTATGTTTATGTTTATTAGAGTAATTTTAAACACATCTTTTTATGGTTAATTAAAATATTTTTTAGAAAATAAATATTTTAAATGATATTTTTTAATTAATTATTCTACATAATTAATTAATTTAGATAAATTACTCTTTTTTCCTAATTTTAATAAATTATTGTTATTTAATTATGTATCAAATTATCTAATTTTTTTTATAGATATATTGTTTTTGGGTAAATGAAAAAATTCTTAATACTAAAAAGTTTTTTATACTTGACATAATAATTATATCTGACATTTATATGAAAAATAAAATGGAATGTTTAAAATAAATCTAAAACGAAAATAATATGACATGCACAGGTGAGGAGTTTACTTTGAATTGCTAAACATTAAGGAATAGCTTCCACATATTCCAAGGAACATGAGTATGTTTTCATCCACATAAATTGTAATTTGATATTCTAGTTGATATAGATTGAGTCTGGAATATTTTAATTATGGGTTAAATCTTATGAATATTTTTATGAACTTTTCTTTAAGGACTGTAAAATGTTGTTTACTTTAATCTTAATCTCCAAATTAAAGAGGCCGAGAGAATTTTAAAGTTCCAGCTACAAATACAAAATTTCGATACCTTCAAATGTGGTTTTAGAAACAACAACATACGAATAGGGAAAGCGTCACCTCCTACCACTACTCGGACAAAAAAAATGGTAGAAGATAAATAAAACCATGTCATATGGTATCCACTTTTCAATTACCACAGAACTATTGTTTTTACATGGACCGCATGGCATCTATTTATCTTTTCTAGAATGGGAATTAGTGCAATCCCACCATGGACCTTATAATATATGGGAATGCGCATGGCGTTTTGAAGGTTTCACGTATTGGAAGGCCACTTACTTTTCTCGCTTTGTGGCAGATTCACCCTCGACTCTTATAGATTCAATCACGAAAATTATTTCGATGCAACAGTCATCGTTAGATGATTCATCTCTGACTTTATTTGATCTGATCTCATTTCTACATTCAGGAAACGCACGGATGAAATTTCTCTAAGAGATTTGATGGAGCACGTTTCAGAGGTCTTTCAGGGTAGCATGGGAATTGAGAGCGAAGAAGACAATAAGGGTTTAGATGAGCTGGACGTTGGTGAAGGCTTCATTGTACAACTTGCATTGAGGCTGTAAAGCCAATGGTGAAGAGTCTCTTACTGGTTTTCCGAATTAAATTGGCGGATGGTGAATCGCTGATTGTGGTGTGTTGAAGGTTTCTTATATTATTTGGTATTGTATTTCTTTTTTTGGTATGGGTAAAGGGAAATTAGTCTTGGAAATTTGTATACATATTGAGATTCACGACTTCAATATGAAGTCATTTTGTTAGAATTCATGACTCTAACTGATGACGGGTAAAACATGGAGATGAAGATTTTTATGCCAAAATTAAAAATGATGATGCCAAAGACCAAAAGTACAAAGCCTATGATATTCAAGTGGAAAAGCAGTGGTGTGCTCCAACATATGAATGGTATGGTGTATTCAAGATGAGTGGAAAAGGATCCAAATGGGCTTGAAAATTTGTTTGTGTTTGTAGAATAGACTCAATATTCTGTTGTATTATGAGTCACACCTTTTATTAATAAGCAAGTCTAGGATGTTTTGTAGTGGTCTTTGTAATGTATGTACTTGTTAACTCGAAAAGTTGGACTTGTGTTGTAAGCCTTGTAAGGCATGTGTACCCCCATACAATTCGTAGTAATCGAAAAACCACTTTGTACTTGCAGTGTCAGTTTGTGGTAAAATAAAAACCACATGTACGTGTGAAGTGGGACAGAGATTCATATTCGCATGGTTTGGGGTTAGCTGAAAAAACCATCAGCCTGGTTGAGTCAGGTATTTGGTGGCCCATAGTGCCTGGAGTGCCCTAGTGGCATGTTTGTTGCCCAAAGTGACTAGAGTGCCATAGTGCCAAATTTGTGGCCCAAAGCAGCTATGTTGAGCCTTTTTGGCTATGTTGAGCCTTCGTGGCTGAGTTGAGCCATGGTGGCTAAAAACCCTTGGTGTCATGGTTGAGGCTGATCTAATAAAACCTAGATCAAGGTTATGGGTAATCCGATAAAACCCATGATGATGAAATTGGAGGGAGATTTGAAGGTACATAACCATGTATGCGAAGGACATCCTAGAACACTAGCAGTTGCAGTGATTGGCACCAATGCATTCCAGTGGATGGTTGCACTTTTATATGGACATCAACATATTCTTTTATGTTTGACCACAACTAGATCTTGTAGATTGATATCGAGACAAGTAGTCATTAAGGGGGAGTGTTGGAAACTGTAATTCCACTTGTCTCAGTTATGACATTCTATGTAAAGAGTTTGTTCCTATTCTATAGGAGTGGTTTCCTTAGTTTGGTGTGTGGTTGAGATATTCTCTCAACCAACAGATTGTGTGTCCAAGAAAGTGTTCCTATCTTGAGACAATACTCCTGTATATATGTAATTTCATATTTGGTTAATGAAGAATAGATTCCCTTATGGAAAATTAACAACCTTGGTGAAGCATAAATATCAATAAGATTTTTCCTTTTTTTTTTTTTTTTTCTACAAGATCTTTCTTGTTTTACTTGGAGTAGCAACCTCTAATTTATCATTTAAATGTATTTTCCTATGTTTTGAAATATAACCAAAAATATGTTATGTTGTGATGTGGTCTTAAACTTTCATAAGTAGATTTAGCACAACCATTTTTCTTTTACTCTGTTTTTTTGACATGAGTTCTGTGTTTTAATTAAGCCTTTGCGTAGTTGTGATTTCCTTTCTCTTTTAGTTTGTTTTTCTATCGTGAGTTCTGTGTTTTAATTAACCCTCTCTATAGTTGCGATTTCCTTGCCGCAAGTGAAGACTTGCCTTGTCACAAATAATTTCTGAGCTAGACTCCCACTCTCCTCTCCCCTGCCCCTATAAAAATTTTATAACATGGTATTAGAGCGGGTTAAATTTTGTTAGTGTAAAAATAAGTGTTTTAACTAGCAATTAAAAATTGTTTTGAGGGCAGATTTTTGAAGTGTATTTAGTAGCAGGTAGAAAAAAAAATTCACTCAGAAATGACAACATCAACTACAAGCTTGACTAATCCTCAGATACCTAAGTTTACTGGAAAAAAATATGATTATTGAGCTATCACAATGAAGACCCTTTTTTCTTCTCATGACATTTGGGATTTGGAGGAAAATGGTTTCCAAGAACTAGTAGATGCAGCAACATACAATGCCTTGTCTCAAGAAGAGAGGGATTTGTTGAGGGACAATAGGAAGAATGATGCAAAATCCCTCTTGTAAATTTTTCAACCTGTTCATGAAAGTATTTTCCAAAGGGTTTCAGTAGGAACGAAGTCGAAGTAAGCATGAAACACCCTCCAGACAACCTACTAGGGAATGGAAAAAGTCATAACAACAAAATTGCAAATGTTGAGAAGAGAATTTGAAACACTTTGTATGAAAGAGTTTGAGAATGTGGACTCATTTTTTACACATGTAATTAAGGTGGTCACTCAAATTAGGTCTGATGGTGAGACACTTGAGGAAAGGAGAATAATTCAGAAAGTTTTGAGAAGTCTTCCAACAAGGTTTAACGCCATTGTTGTGGCCATAGAAGAGACAAAGGATCTCTTACAGTTCTCAGTGGATTAGCTTCATGCACGACTGATTTCTCATGAACATAGAATGAATAGAGCGACAAGCTCCTCAATAGAGCATGCCTTCAAGACACAAGTTTCATTTGGTCAAGGTCAAGGTAGAGGAAGATCATATGCTAGAGGAAGAGGAAAAAGCTCACACATATGTGGAGGAAGAAGCTTTTCAACCTCAAGTGAAAGGGGCAGCAATCAAAACCCAAGTCAAGGCCCAAGCCAAAATCAAGCACAAGGTTAGGGGTATGATAAATGTCAAGTCCAATGTCATTACCGTAAGAAGTATGGTCATTATGTAAATGAATTTAGAAAGAGGCAATATGACATTAGTAAAAAACCAAGTGTAAATTTCACAAAGGAAAATCAGAACCATGATAACAAATTTTTAGCTCGTAATGTAGCACAAGAAAAACAAAGTGATATATGATATCTAGATTCAGGGTGTAGCAAACACATTTCAGGGAACATAGAAATGTTCTACAATCTAGATGAAAGTGTGAAACCTAAAGTGACAATAGGGACTGATAGCTAGGTCTCTATCATTGGCAAAGGAAGAGTTAATATCGTAACAAAGAAGGGGGGAAATAAGTACATTTTAGATGTTTACTTTATCACTTGTTTAAAGCAGAACTTCATAAGCATTGGACAACTCATGCAAAAATGCTACAATTTCTTTTTCAAAATGATGTGTGCACAATCTTGGATAAGCTTCCAACCAGACACCTAATTGCAAAGGCTTAGATGACGAGGAAAATAATGTTTCTTCTCAAGATAAGATCGGATTTGAAGGAAGAAGGTGAAAAAACACAATTATCAATGAACTCGGAAGAGGATGGAAGAAAAGTTGCGGTTGTTACTCAATTGAACTATAAAGCAGAGGTCAAAGATGAAAATTGGTTATGGAATTTGAGATCTGGTCATCTCAACTTTGGAGGTTTGAATTTGAGGCATAGGAAAGACATGGTGAAGCGATTTCCACTGATAGAAAAATTTGATAGTCTATGTGAGGGATGTATCTTGGGTAAGCAACATAGAGATAACATTTACAGCAGGAAAGTCAGTAAGGGAAAAGGCACCCTTGGAGACTATCCATTCATATTTATGTGGACCAATGCAAACACCATCAATTGGTGGAAGCCATTATTTATTGACCTTCATAAATGACTACACAAGGAAGACATGGGTCTCTCTCCTAAAATAGAAGGTGAAGTGTTTGAGAGCTTTCGTCAATACAAAGCTCTTGTTGAGAAGCAAAGTAGACACCACATCAAAGTATTGAAGACTAACAGAGGTGTCGAATACATCTCCAAGGATTTCCTTCATTTTTGTAGGGAGCATGGCATTCACAAGCAGTTTACAATAGGATGTACACTACAGTAAAACGATGTTGCAAAAAGGAAAAATAAGACCATGATGGAAATGGCAAGGAGTATGTTGAAGGCAAAGCATTTTCCCAATGATTATTGGGCTGAAGTTGTTACTTGTGTAGCATATATCATTAGTAGATGTCCAACCAAAAGTGTTAAGAATGTGGCTCATGAAGAGGCATGGAGTGGAAGAAAGCATAGTGTCACTCACATGAGAGTTTTTGGATGTGTGGCATATGCACGTCCCGGATGAGTTGAGGAAGAAGTTGTAAAAAAAGGGGGAGAAATGCATATTTGTTCGATATAGTGATGAATCCAAGGCATACAAGCTCGACAATCCATCAACCAATAAAGCCATAATCAACAGAGATGTGCAGTTCATAGAACAGGAAGCGTGGGATGGAAGTTTAGATAAGATAATCAATGTCAAAGCATGTATACCACATGACAACAAAGAGGAATTGACAGTAGGAAGCAATTCCTCAACAGTGGCTTGCTCTACTCCTATTCATGCACAACATAGCAAGCAACAAGTAACACAATCAACAAATAATTGGACAATGTCACTCAGTCAAGCAAGTGTTTCTCCATGCATGCCGCAAACTGCAACACCAAGTGGCATGTCAAGACCATCTACAACAAGCATAAGAAGACCAAAATTCAGAAATTTAATTGAAATTTATGAGCAAGATGAAGTTGACAATAACGTTGGTCTGAATTCCTTATTTGCAATTTTTTTCATGTAGATGACCGAATCCATTTTGAGGATGCAGTCAAAGAAGAAAAATGGGTTGCGACAATGGAGGAAAAAATAGGAGCAATAGAAAATAATGACACATGGGAGTTAGTGAATCTTCCATAAGGAAAAGAAGTCATTAGAGTGAAGTGGGTCTATAAGCCCAAGAGCAATGTTGAGGGGAAGAATGAAAGGAATAAAGCAAGGCTAGTTGTCAAAGGATACAAGCAACATCATGGAAGAGATTATACAAAGATGTTTACGCAAGTCACAAGGATGGATGTAGTGCATATAGTGGTGGCGATTTCCGCGCAACATAAACAAAAGGTGTATCAAATGGATGTAAAAATAGCATTCTTGAATGGAGTACTGAAAGAGGAAGTGTATGTTCTGGAACCACCTAGTTATGAGGTACAAGGTTAAGAAGACGAAGTGTTTCGGTTTGAGGAAAGCTCTTTATGACCTGAAGCAAGCACCACATGCATGGTATAGCAGGATAGATGCTTACTTGTTGGACAATGGTTTCGACAAATGTGATGATGAGGCTACTCTCTACATCAAAGAGAGCAACGGTAAGGTTATTATCGTTATTATATGTAGATGATTTGATCTTTATAGGTAGTGATGATTTCCTCATCGTTGATTTCAAGGAAGTCATGAAAAGTGAATTTGAAATGCCATACTTGGGGTTGCTAAGATATTTTTTCTGCATAGAAGTGAAGAAAACAAAAAATTGCATTTTTATTTCTCAAGAAAAGTATGTAGAAGACATTTTGGAGAGGTTTAGAATGTAGAACAACAAGCCTACACCAACTCCAACTGTCATGGCGTTGAAGTTAGAAAAGAAGATTGCAACAGCAATGTCAATCCGACATTATACAAAAACATGATAGGAAGCTTGATGTATTTGACCGCCACTAGGTTGGATGTAATGTATGCAATGAGTTTGGTGTCAAGGTTCATGGAGATACCCAAGGAAACATATTGGCAAGAAACGAAAAAGATTTTAAGGTATGTCAATGGGACAAAACAATATGGTATTTTGTATGTCGCAACATGTGATTTTAGGCTAGTTGGTTACACTAACAGTGATTGGGTAGGAAGTGTCAATGAAAGAAAAAGAACATCATGATATGTTTCTCATTTGGGTTCTAGAGCCATTTCATGGGCCTCTAACAAGCATATGATAGTGTCACTATCAACCACAAAAGTTGAATATGTCGTTGCAACAACAACAACCTATCAAGTAGTTTGGATGCAAAGGATGTTGAGGGATATTTTCCACAAACAAGAGGGAATGACAACTTTTTTTTGCGACAAACTTCCGCAATTGCAATATTAAAGAATTATGTTTTTCATAAGAGGACCAAGCATATTGATGTTAAATATCATTTTATTAGAGAGTTGATTAACAATGATGAAATTGTGTTGCAACACTACAAGTCACAGGAACAATTTGCTGATATTTTCACAAAGCCATTGACAGGTGAAAGTTTTGTTTATCTTAGAGATTGTTTAGGAATTTTTAATGGAGGAAGTTGTGATTAAGGGGGAGTGTTGTAAATATTAATCCCAACCACCACATTAAGCACTCAGACATCAACCATACTTGTCAGAATTATTTTTGCAGGTTGCGATTTTGTTTGTAGGCAGAACGACTAAAGTCTGAGCAGAAATACATCGCTGACCATTTCGCAACAAAACAAAGAGTTTAAGCCATTTAATTTTTTTTAGTGAATACGTATGGGCAAGCATTCACTCCGCGATGGTTACCCACACTCCAAAACACGTGCAAGCTCAATAAATCCCTCATTTTGGATAATCGTCCATCCCGTGTCTTAAGTATTTTCTCTATAATGTATTAATGTGAAAAATGTATGCTTTGGATAAATATGGATGTAAAATGAATTTTCAATGTTGAGTGAGAGAGAGGGTGAAAGTCTGAGAGGTAAAGAGAAAATCATGGAGCGAATTTTGGTGGGCATGTGAAAACAACAGTTACTATGTTTTATTGTGTGTTACTCCACAACCCTTGTGGCGTAAATGGCAATAAGATATTTCTTGTTGTACTTGGAGTATCAACCTTCAATTTATCATGCGAATGTATTTTCCTATGTTTTGAAACATAATCAAAAGTATGTTATGTTGCGATGTGGTCTTAAACTTTCACAAGTAGTTTTACCACAACCATTTTTCTTTTACTCTATTTTTCTGCTGCGAGTTATGTGTTTTAATTAAGCCTCTCCGTAGTTTCAATTTCCTTGCTACAACTGAAGACATTCCTTGGCGCAACTGATTTCTGAGCTAGACTCCTCTCCTCTGCTCCTGTAAATTTTTTTTGACATGCATGACCACAATAACAACAATGACATACAACATCTTCTTGGAAAAAAAACAATGACATACAACACAAACAAGCAGGGATGACCATATAAAAAAAATATGAAGTTTTTCTTGATGGTAAGTTTGGGAAAATGGGAATTACCTATGACATTTACCGTCGAGTTCAATTCTAGGCTTGTGATTTTTCGGATAGACAATGCACCTCTCCAATTGATCTACTAAATAGACAATGCGAGCTCCTAGTAAAAATGGACAAAGAACAACACAACAAATTAAGCACCTAGAGCTATATCAAGTTACGCTATGTAATTAAGGTTCGAATAACACAACATAAAAGTTCATCTGGCTTTAGAGAATAGGGAAGATTGCCTGGGAATCTATTTCTTAGTGTATGCTCAGCTCTAGCTCTCCACTCGATCGGGCATGCTTCTTCTCCCGCTTCACAGGGATGATAGTTGAGGTGTTGGATTAAGATGGGAAAGTCAAAACACTAGATGGGAGCAGAAATTCGGCAATAACTTCCTTTAATTGAGCATACCTCCCCATCCCTTGAACAACTAGTAGTCATCCCATCTACAACTAGAAAGTCACGTCCTGTAACTCTCCTTAATTTTTAATTGGGCACACCTCCGCCATCTCTTGAGCACCTAGTAATCATTCCATCTACCACTGGCAAGTCACGTTCGTCAGCATCCCTTGAACAGCTCGTAGTCATTCCATCTACCACTAGCAAGTCGCATTCGTTAGAAATCCCAACGCTCGAAAATTCACCTCATTAGTCAGTGAAAGTATGGGTTCTTTTCATGATATACATCATCATGTCTATACCATAGTTACCAAGTTTGAATTCAAATACGGATTCAAATTCAATTCCATATGATAAAAATTCGAATGAAAAAATTTCGATTCGAAACAAAATCAAGAGTATACCTCTATATGTAATTTCCTTTTAAGTGACAATAATGCCATCTATTTATTTTCTCCACTATTCATTTTGAAATTTAGAAAATTTCTAATATTTTTAATTAATATAAGTAATTTATATTAATAATAAAAAAATTACACTGGTCTATTTCTTCAAAAATCTCTAATTTTATTTTAAATTTTTAATAATTAATACATTTTAAAAATTAGATATTCTAAACTTATTTATTTAAATTCCTATGTGATAAAATATATTTAAAAAATCAATTATACTCTATGGAATCTTCTCGCGGAGGTTCCAATATTTTATAAATTCAAACTTCAAGCTAAAAAAAATTTTTCGCGATTTTCCTGGATTTCTAAATCCTGCGAGGGAATACTGGAAATGAAAACTAGAAAATGTACATCAGTCACAATTAACTACCATTTTCGATTTGGTGATTTCGGAAACACAAGTCAATAAAAGATGAGTTCGGTTTTTTGTCATCCACCAAAAATTATCTATGAACTGAATTTACCCTACCCATCGTGTATTGATGCGATAAGTGAAGTGAATGTCCGAACCGAACTTTGAAGTAGCGTATTAATCACTGAACCGAATCAAACACCTAAATTCTCGAAATTTTTTTTGGTCAATTCGACAGAATTTGGTAACTATGGTCCATACACTACAACAATGATTGGCTTACTATAAGGTTGTTAAGAATTTCCATATGCCTCTACAGCAATACGAGGGTAGCAAGAGTTTGGAGTAGATGAGGAGATAATAAGGCATTGAAAATTGCACTTATTCTTTGCTCGATAGATGGGTTGAATCTGGCCAACAATACATCAGTTGTACTAAATTCGCAACTTATTAATGCTTCTATGTAGTAGCAGTGTACATTCGTTGGCTGCGTGGTCAAAAGCTTAACGGTTATTGGTGCATGAAATCCCATGGATTATCCTTCGCTATTGAACATTGAATGGGTTATGGAGAATCATTCAGTGCTGAATATTAAAAGTAAAAAATTTATGAGCATATTCGTTGGCAAAGATATGTGTACGTTATGAGTGAAAAGTGGCATGACAACACATTGGCCAATTAGGGTTGCTGTGTAATTTTGACTCTCTCATGAATCGTATGGCAGTGTTTGCCGAGAAGCCCATACCTAATTAATGTGGTAAATTTTCTCCCCTTACACTTTATGGTTGTTATATTTGGCATGAAGATGGCTGGCCGTGTGAGAAGAACAATATCACAGGAGAAAAGGGGTTCCCACGCTCATAAAAAATACGAGAAATGATTTTTTTCGAGCATGTCGTGCCCATTCTTCAAGGGGGCCTATGTCACCGTTGACAAAAGTTTGTTGGCACACCTGAAGGAAGAATACCTTGAAACCTCCAAGTTGCGCCCACCTTCAATAAGTTATCGTTGTCGTTAACTTTTTTAGATTCACGGTTTATGAGAGGTTTAGAAAACTATTGGACATCATTCGTACACCCTTTGTTGTCCATTTGTGTTTTAGGGTTTAGAGGGGTTTCTAGTGATCTTGTTGCACAATTTTTTTTTACTTTTTTAAGGGAAGTTGTGGAGCCTTTTCGGTGCTTGAAAGGTTTTCTGTTTTGCATAATAATTTTATTATATAATAGTTACATTTGTACCTATCTTTTTATTCTCTCATAATATATGAGAATTTTTACACATTTTTTTCCTTATGCCTCAATTTTTTTTTGAAATTTCTCCATGATTGTAAATAATAACCTTGCTTGTGAAATTGTTGTTGCTCTTATCTGTGTTAACATGCCATTCTTAGTTAAGTGAATGGTTCTCATGAAGAATTGCGAAGCATTTTTGTTGGTTCTCACCCAGAAACCCATGGGATTTCTTAGTACTATGTGAATGCCAACAGTTGTAAAAACATCTCCATCCACTCCATTCTGAATTTAAGATCAAGGGCTATTGTAAATTGATTACTACAATTTTTTTAGCTATTTTTTTTTCCTCTCATCAAATTTCCACAAATTCCATGTCCATGGAGGAGGTTGAGCTCATGAGAAACTTGCACATCGTTCGAATAGTCTATTGAGGTCATACAAACCTTCCAAAGGTGTTGCATGTGTTTTCAGCCCGAGAAAATCCATACGCTGGCCATATCCTTTGTTTTGACTTCCCAATACTCAGAAAAAATCATCTCCCCCAATTGGTCATCCGTTGGAAGGTTGGTTGTAGATACCCATCGAGGAATTTAATTAAATGTTAAACGCATGATATTCACTTCCCATCAACCACTCACAACCACCTTTTTTAATTCGTGACATTTCCAAATCATTTTCTTTCTTTGGTAGTTGGTCTCTTTAATCTAGTTTTCAGTTTGTTATTGTATGGCTCATAAGGAAGCATTATTGTGAAAGGATTCATTCATAAGAAACATGTTGGAATTAATGCTTCAATTTAATGTGTATTTGTCATTGTGAGTCCCTAGGCATCAATCTAGAAGTTGTTGATCTGTATGTAATGAATTGAAATCATTATGTAATGAGCTGGAATTATTATCTAGATTAATTGTGATCTATCTGCTATATATTTGTATAAATTTTTCTTGCACTCTATACATTATGCTCAATTGTGGCACGATCCCAAACAATTGACTTGTCGTATAGGAGTTCTTTCTGATAGGGTTTGAGTTCTTTTGCAAATGCATGGACAAATGAGGCTAATAATATGAAGAAATCACTGTAAAGAGAGTCATGGCCTAGTGATAGACCTCAGTGTAAAGAGAGGCAAAAAACATAGTGTAGAGATGTGACAACATCAAAATCCAAATCTGAGAACAACAATAAGGCAGAGAAGAAGATACCTGCATCCCAAATCGTGCGCCCATGTTCTACATCTGTCCAGTAATGCCTTATCTCTGTGGACTCCTAATGAAGACATTAATGTGTGGCCAGATCGGATCTCTACATTTGTAATCCATTGGTCTTCTTTGGAAGGGACAAGAGAGCGGGACGAAGTCTTCTTTGGAAGGGACAAGAGAGCGGGACGAAGTAGAGGTAGGCTGGACCTATGGAGCACTTGTTAACGACATTGCAGGGAGTAAATCCAGGCCTATGGACTTATGATTTTGCGAAGAAATTAACTTGTCAACATCTTTTAATAGATATGAAGAAAATCACCACACTCTGCCCTAATTTCTTCTCACAACCATTCCTAACAGTCTTGCTTGGACTCGATATCTACACACACAATAAATTTACATAGAGGAACACTAAAATCAAACACTCTGTTACCCTATCTATTTACATAGAAATAAACTCAAGGCTTCTATCACATTTTCCTGGCCCTCCCTTGAGGGAGTCAAGCCAAAATTAATTCTGATACAGAATTAGAAAAATAGAAGAGAAAGCAGAGAGCCATTACACACAACATAAATAACCCTTGATATTTTATTCTGTAGTGCGAGTTCAACCCATGTAAGCATTCCACCCTACATTGAAGTAATGCTCCCATGTCATGTGTGGTTGTCACTAGGAGTTACGATGACTTAGTCTAGAAGCCATTGTCTCTAATGTGTAAGTTGTAATTGTCATCGAGCTGTGTCGAAGTAAATGATTTGTGTCTTATATATTTGTAACTGTGATGATCAATAAAGATATCAAGTGAGATTTTTTCTTTGTAATCACTGTCTTCTCTCTCTTCTATTTTATAATATGGTATCAGAGCCAGTTCTGGCTTGACACCCTCAAGGGAGAGCTAGGAATATGTGAGAGATTCTGTGTATTATTGTTTCTGTGTATATATTATTATAGATCTGTGTATTACGTGAGTATAGCTTGTGTATAGTTTGTTCTTTGGAGTGATTTTTGTGAGCTAGCGGCCTTCAATAGTAGATTTCTTTGTGAGCAACCAATTGGATCCCAAACCATCACAAAATTTCTTATCGAAAGAGGGCCATGCTTTCAAGAATGGTGATTGGTACCTTGAGCATTTCTGCCATTGTCACAATTGTGGATCTTAGATTTCTGTGAGAGAGGAAGAGATCGTGGATCATGGATCTATTGACCAATATTTTGGCTGAAATATACGCATCAATTGACTGTGTTGTGGTGAAGAGTTTCATGCAGGGTGATTTTCTTAATAATGGTGTTTTCTAATCAGATCCTCACAATGGAATGTTTCATAGATGATTCATCATATTTGCAATGATCTGAAACTTTGACGTCAATGGTAATGTAGAGCATATGGAGGTTCGATCTCGTTGGAGGGCATGCATTGCTATTAAAGGAGGCGTCTCACTCTCATGATCATATCACTTACGAGATGCATGGTTGTATGGACTTAATTTCCCATTACACGTCACTTCAAGGAAAAATAAGATGAATTTATTTCATTAGCTATGTATTTTAGCTTCTCTACGGCCTATAAGATATCATTCTCCCCTGATGTCCAAGAATTGAATTCGTTCTACAACAAAGCAATGGGTCAGTGTTTTGTCATGTGCTAGAAGATAATAACTGGCATAGAAATTGAGTGTAAGGAGGCCACTCAATGAATATGGAATTTTATTAATAATTAAAGGCCCTGCATCATCTTGTTCATCAAATAATTTAAGCGATGAACCTCCATGAGCCACAAAGGGTTCTTATTTGAAGAAAGTCTTTGTCCCCCTTTTTTTTATGCAAACATTTATTGTATTAAATATATATAAAATGAACTTTTTTTATTGACTTGTGGAAGATTGATGCAAGTTTGATAAAAAAAAATATGAAGTGGGTTTATTTCAAATAGTTGTCAACTAAAGAAAGGATGCAATGCTCTATAGGTTTCATTGGTCGGCTCCATATTCCTTGTATAGTGGGAAGATTTGCTTTGAATATGGCAGAGTAGTTATATTATTCAAAAAAAAGAAAAGTGTGAGCTGCAAATGTTTTCTATTGTGTGTTTTTTATTCGTTATAAAAAGGGTTGATGGTTCTTAAACTGAATGCCCCAGTGTCCAAAACACCAATTCTTATAAGGTCAAGTTGTTTGATCAGCTCTTGACCACATTTAGTATCTAGACCTCCATCCTATCAACTGTCATAGCCAAAAGCGAAATATCTGACAGATGGTGGTTGGTCCATAGGATGGTTCATTGCTTGACAACTCTTATCGTGAAAGCCCCGACGAGCCGAGGTTTCAATATTGTTGGTATTGCAAAGTTCATCAACGATGGTTAGAGGTGGTTACATTTTAAAATATTACTGACTTCAACACAAACAGATCACCATTACAACTCACACATTGGAAACAAGATTGACTCCTCATAATTCCTAATGACAACTACACATGACATGGAGGAATTAATTCCAACACCCTCCCTTAATGCTTACATGGAAAACATATTACAATAATAAATAAATATATTTGTTTGACTGGTCTTCATCAACACTCACATCCACTTTGGAATCTTGCAAACTCTAGTCCTTCTTCACCTCGATATCTTCGAGTTTTTACTTGACCTCCATTTGAAACATAACCATCTCTAACCATCGTTGATGAACTTTGTAGGATCAACAATATTGATAACTCAGCTCGTTGGGGCTTCCGCGATAAGTGTTGTCAAGTAATAAACCATACTATGGAACAACCACCATTTGTTGGATATTTAACTTTCAGTTATTCGTCAATTGATAGGATGGTGTTCTAGATGCTGAATGTGCTCAAGAGTTTATCAAACAACATGACCTTACAAGAATTGGTGTTTTGGACACTATGGCTTCCAGTTTATGAGCCACCAACCCTTTTTATAACCAAAATTACTAACACAGAAGAATTGATGTTTAAGAACTGGCAACTCTTTTTTTTCTTCTTATAACTAGGATGGAAAACTACCAGAAAAACCACGATCATAACAATCAGATAAAGATTAGACATATAAATGCCATGATTTAGCTTTCTCCTATAATTCCCATATGCCCACAAGCGTGAAATCACAAAATGGGAATCATACACTACTCATTTATTGCTAACTTAGGAGCCTTGTCATACTAGCACACACCTAGAGGCTCCTTGAATGCCCAAATGGCACACGACGCATAGATCTAGATTGTGGTTAACATATACTTAAGTAAAGATCTCGATTTTCTCTAGCAAAGATCCCTGCAGATGTATATTCATTCAAATAGTGTCGATTTTCTTTACACATGCCCTCTATTCCATATTTTCCAAGCTCTGCTAGGTTGATTTTAGTGAGCATGCAACAAGTTGATGCAAAAATCTCGTCCCTGTAGATGCAAAAATGAGATCTCCCTCCCCACAGCTACCAATACTTCAAAATAAATCTTCCTTGGCTCCATAGGCATAACGATATTTTCTTTCAATGGATCGTATAGATCTACTCCCCCATGATTGCAATAGATACATGCTCCTTTGACTTTCATTCCAAAAATAATTACATGACTGATCCAGCGAGTTCCCAAATGCAGTCAGTGATCAGACTTGAAGCTCTTATGCACTGTGAGTTAAGAATCAATCGAAAGAACATGGGAATTTGTGCCACCTATGAATTTAGGCAGGAAAAATGTAAAGCAGGGTCTTCCTTCAATGAATTTAATAGTATACTGGAGCGAATCCTTCATAAATTCAATGGTTTTATTCATTGAAAATTACGTCTCTCTTGAACAAATTTGAAATATCTCACACCCTTGACAGATAGTCTATGCTTGAAATATAGTAAAAGCAAGCACAGATAGTCTGCCACACTCTGTCACGGATCCGAAACTAGTGATGTGGTTCGCTACTTTGAAACAAATTCCCACCTCACAATCATGAAATTACAATAAATGTGTCTTTAATGCTCCCTTATTTCAATCATCCACTAAGATATCTATTTTCTTACAATCAGAATCACAGACTGTCAAAATCACACATAATGGAGATGTATAAATAATGATCAAATAATTATCACAAGTTGCAATTGCATCTCCTTGAAAAAAAAATCCGCAGTATATGGATTTCTAGGCCAAAGGATCACACACTCATACACTCAAAAGAATAATACACCTTTATATTGATATACTTTCCTCACACCTAGATATATATATATACACAGACATGATCACAAAAATAAACTCTACATATTGAAGATAATGGAGAATATCATAGAATAGGTAGAGTTGGTTCACGTAGCCTTAGGATAGGAATTAGTTTCTATTTCTTAGGATGCTATTCTAACTTCCCTAAAACCATGTATTCTATTTAATGTGTAATGTCGCTAAACAATGTAGAGAGTTCTACAAAGCCAAACTCTTCTGGTTCAAACACTCTTTCGTAGAGCTGACTAGTAGGTTTTATTTTAATACAAACATTTCCATTTTTATCATGGTATCAGAGCGTCAAGGCCGAGGAACCTGTACACTCGCTAGTGGGTGGTTCTTTGAACCAAAATCATCGTAGGTTTTGAGTGGATAGCCGCAAGGATAACAACTTTTTATTTTTTGATTGTCACAACTTTCCAGTGTACAACTACGATGGTCTCAGAAAATTGGTGTATTATGCGATGGGCTTGAATATTGAGTGTATATCTGTGACTAGTCTCAGAAAATTGGTGTATTTTTGCGATAGTCTCGGATATTGGGCATATATCTGCGATGATCATGCAAGTCAAAGAAATTGCAAAGGGAGCCGAGAACAAGGCTGTAGCTATCAGAGAAGCTGGGGGGGAAGCCAAGAACAAGGCTGCAGCTAACAACAGGAGGTTGTCTAGAGGCTGAGAAGAAAGCAACGGTGATCTACGTGTGTGTTGCGAGATCAAACAATAGTGATCTATCTCTATCACATATCTGGGGTAAATTTAACATCTTTTACCTATCGATTTTTTCTTTTCTAAATCGCCAAGATGAATAACAATATTTTTGAAGCATGCATGAACAAGCATAACAAACTCGATGGTCCCAATTATGAAAATTGGAAGTTTAAGATGTAGACTCTGATAGAAGCACAGAGTGCTTGGACAATTGTGAATGGGGATGAGCCGAGGCCCGTGGCTGGATCGACATCGGTCCTAGATTGGGAGAAATGAGAAAGTAGAGCAAGGACAATGTTAAAGATGTTAGTCAAAGACTGCATTATATCGCACACTAGAGAAGGTGAGTTAGCTAACGAGATCTAAGGAACTCTGAAGGAACTGTACGAGATCATAAATTAAAATTGTCTTCTGTTCCTCAAGAGTAAGATCCTATCCATGAAGATGGAGGAGAATGAAACAATTTCTTCATTCATAGCAAGAATCAAGGATTTGAAAATCAAACTATCAGATATTGGTCATACAATGGACGATACAGATCTTGTGACCATTATAGTGAATGGTGTCACTGATGATTATCAGATGTTCATAACAGGGATCAATGCCAGAGAAAAGACCTCGCATTTCGAAGAGATGATAGGTATACTGCTGCAGGAAGGAGAGAGGAGATCGACTCTGAAGCCCCAGAGTGCCGATCTTGCATTAATGGCGAAGAAGAAATTCTACAAAGGGAAAGGAGGTCCACAACAGCAAAACAGAGCAAGCTCACATAAATGTCCAAATCTGACCAAAGGTATGCACTCAAATAAAAACTACTCTGAAACTAAAAGTTTTTATTGCAGAAAATTGGGTCATATTGCCAAGGAATGTAGGAAAAAGAAATATCATGAAGAACAACAGAAGCCAAAGAGACATATAGGTCATCTCGTGAATGGTGATCAGATGCAGAATTTGAGATTATTCATGGCAGATTGTGATGAAAATGTTGATGCAGACATCTGGTATGTAGATTCAGGACCGTCAACACACATGACAGGGAACAAGCATAGGCTGGAGGATTTTAAAGAGATCAATGAAGGCACACAAATTTACCTAGGTGATGACAGAAGTCATCAAATCAAAGGATGTGGGAAAGTTTCTGTCATTTTAAATGATGGTAATATTAAAAAAAATTATAATGTAATGTATGTGCCTAGCATAACAAAGAAATTGATTTCTATATCAATGATTACAGATCAAGATTTGAAAGTTGAATTTTTAAAATCTAACTGTTACATTAAGGATCTTCTAGATGGAATGAAGACAATTGCTACAGGAATCCGAACAAGAGGACTGTACAAGTTGGATGTGAGACCTGCACTAGTTCGGGCACTGACAACAGTAAGCCCAACTATAGAAGAGCTTTGGCACCAGAGATTCGGCCACATCAATTACAATTATTTTCTGTTACTACGGCAGAAAGAAATGTTAAGAGATCTTCCTATGCTAAAGCAAGTACATAATGATTACGATGCTTGTACTTTAGGAAAAATGCATAGAGAAGAATTCCTTGTTAGAGTAGAAAAGAAACAGAGGGATATACTAAAGTTAGTGCAAACAGATCATTGTGGTCCCATGCAGACAAAATCATTAGGAGGTTTAGTGTATTTCCTACTATTTATTGATGACTATACGAAGTTTTCTTGGGTGTATTTCTTAAGTAAGAAGAGTCATACATTCAAAAACTGTAAGTAGTTTAAAAATATGATTAAAAAACAAACAGGGAAAGAGATAAAAATTCTTCCTTTTCATTAAGGGGGAGAATACAAGAAAGATGAACTCATCAGATATTGTAAAGATCATGGAATTTTGCAGCAGTTTACAGTACCACATACTCCACAGCAGAATGGAGTAACATAAAGGAAGAACAAAAATTTGGTGGAATGTGCTAGAAGTATGCTTAAATGTAAGAATCTTTCAAATGGTTTTCTGCCTAAAGCAGTGAATACTATGGTTTATTTAAAAATTAGGAGTCCTACAAAAAATTTTGAGTTTAAAACTCCTTTTGAAGCTTTGTATGGATATAAGCTTGCAATAAAACACTTCAAAATATTTGGATGTAAATAATTTTCCCACATACCCAAGGAAGATAGAGAGAAATTAGACTCAAAAACCATTAGATGCACTTTTATAGGGTATTGGTCATCATATAAAGCATACAGATCATTTAATCCTTGTACTCACAATATCATTATTAGTACAGATGTTAAATTCCATGAGCAGGATAATGAAGAAATCAATGAGCACTGTGATGGATGGGACATTCCATACTTTGAAGAAGAGGATGCAAAGAACAATCAGGATCAGCAACAAACAAAGGCAAAGGATGAACAACAACAACAACAATAACAATAGCAATAGCAGCAACAACAACAACAACAATAACAGGAAGAAATAAGGTTTGAAACCACCACCCCGCCACTCAGGGGATCAGGTAGGAAAGCTCAAATGCCTGCAAGATATAGGGAAAATGCACTTATACCTAGTATGATGAATGTTGTTGAACCATTTAGATATAAAGATGCAAATGAAAGTAATGAATGGAAAATAGCCATGGAATAGGAATACGATTCAATAATTAGAAACAACACTTGGGAATTGGTAGAACTCCCTAGAGGAAAATAGATCATAGGTTGCAAATGTTTATATAAACTGAAAATTAATACAGATGGACCTATAGAAAAATTGAAAGCTAGGTTGGTTGCAAAGGGGAATACACAAAAAGAAGGGATAGATTATGAAGAAACCTTCTCCGCTGTAGCTAAATTGAATACCATCAGAATGTTAATTTCTTTACCTACCGAGAAACATTGGATGATGCACCAACTAGGTGTAAAGTCTGCATTTATGAATGGAGAATTAAAAGAAGAGGTTTATTTAGATCAAACAGAAGGGTTTGTCCAGAAGAGAAAAGAACATTTAGTCTATAGGTTGAAGAAAGCACTCTATGGACTAAAACAAGCTCCGAGGTCGTGGTATGAGAAAATTGATTCATTTTTTCTACAAGCTGGCTACAACAGAAGTAAGAATAACCCTGATATTTACACCATGAAAGATGAACAAGGGTGCGTAGTACTAATTTCATTATATGTAGATGATTTGATAATTACAGCTTATGCTATATATCTAATTGATGAAATCAAGCAGTAGATGTCACAGATGTTTGAGATGAAGAATCTCACTGAACTCAAATACTGTTTAGGTCTCGAGATTTGGAGAGATTTAGGTCAAACATTTATGTCTCAGGCAAAGTATGTCAAAGTCCAGTTAGAAAAGGTTAGAATGGATCAGTGTAAGCCGACACTAGTATCATTGCAGAAAAACATCAAATTGTAGTGTGAGGATGGCTCAAAAGAGGCGGATGCAACACTTTATAGACAGCTGGTTGGGAGTCTGATCTACCCAACCACCACTAGCCATGATTTGGCTTATGGAGTCAGCGTGTTAAGCCAATTTATTTCTAAGCCACTTGAAAGCGACTGGAACGAAACGAAAAATGTTTTGAGGTATCTACAAGGTACTGTAGATTATGGAATTATTTACACTAACTCTTCTGATGTTAAATTGGCAAGATTTGCAGATTCAGATTGGACAGGAAATGTAGATGATCGCAGATCTATAACAGGTTATGCATTTTGTCTTGGATCTGGGGTGATCACTTGAAGCAGCAAGAAGCAAAACACAATCTCCTTGTCCTCAGCAAAAGTAGAGTATCAACCCATGTGTACAGCAACGTGCGAGGCGGCTTGGTTATGGAGACTTCTCCAGGATGTTGGGGAAGAAAAAATAGTCACAAAAACAATCATATGTGACAATCAAAGTTCAATCAAGCTAGCCAACAATCTGGGGTTTCACAAAAGCACCAAACATATTGATACTCAATTCCATTTTGTTAGGGAGAAAGTACAATCTAAATAAATTCATCTGCAATACTGTAATACATGTGATAATGTTGCGGACATTTTCACTAAGCCCCTTGGAAAAGTAAAAGTTCAAATGTTTACGGAGATGTTAGGCATATATGTGAACCTATTCTCCATTAAGGGGGAGTGTTGAAGATAATGGACAATATCCTAGAATAAGTAGAGTTGGTTCACGTAGACTCAGGATATGAATTAGTTTCTGTTTCTTAGGATGTTGTTCTAACTTCCCTAAAACCATATATTCTATTTAATGTGTAGTGTTGATGAACAATGTAGATCATTCTGCAGAGCCAAACTCTTCTCATTCAGACTCTCTTTTGTAGAGCTGACCAGTGGGTTTTATTTTAATACAACCATTTCCATTTTTATCACTACACTGACAGGATCACAAAAAAATATCAAAATATCACACAATAGACTATTCTATGCACACATTATTATCTTTTTTAAAAATTCATGATCACACCCCCTCTCTTGAGAGAGTATGGGCTGAACCCGCTCTGAAACCATATTAAAAATTGTGATAGAGAGAAAAAAACAAAAATTACAATGGGAGAAGTAATGCTTCCATATAATTTGTTGATTTTTGTGTTATATATTTGTACCATTATATAACACAAATTGTAATCAACAAAATACATGCAAGCATTACTTCTCCCCATGTAATTTCTCTCTGTGTAATTTCTCTCTGTGCTCTCGATCTTACTTGTTGAAAGTAATGCTTCCATGTCATGTGCAGTTTTCATTAGGACTTACGAGGAGTCAATCTTGTTTCCAATGTGTCAGTTGTAATGTGTGAGTTGTAATGGTGATTTGTTTGTGTCAAAGTAATTAATTTGTGTCTTATATATTTATACCTGTGATGATCAATAAAAGTATCAAGCAAGATATGTATTGTGTGTAATTGCTCTCTCTGCTCTATATGTGAATTTCTAATATGGTATCAGAGCGAGTTCAGCCTTGACTCCGTCAAGACAGGGGTTGTGATCATGCATTTTTAGAGAAGATAATAATGTGTGCATAGAATAGTCTATTGTGTGATATTTTGAGATTTTTTTTTTGTGATCTTGTTAGTGGAGAGAATTTTTTTTTTTGTGATCCTGTCTGTGTAGATCTATAGATCTTAGTGTGAGGAAAATAGATCAGTGTAAAGGTGTATTATTCTTCTAAGTGTAAAAAGAAAATTGATCACTGAATGTGTGATCATTTGGCCTAGAAATTCATATACTACAGAATTCATTTTTCAAGGAATTGCAACTTGTGATAATTTTTTGATCATTTTCTATACATCTTTGTTGTGATTATTTTGACTATCCGTGATTCTGATTGTAAGAAAACATATCTTTTAGTGGATGATGGAAATGAGGGAGAATTAAAGGCACATTTCTTGTAATTTCATGATAGTGAGGTGGGAATTTTTTTCAAAGCAGTGACCCACATCATTAGTTTCGGATCCGTGACAGAGTGGCAACTTATTTGTGCTTGATTTGACTAGATTTCAAGAATGGACTATGTGTCAACTGCGTGAGGTATGTTAAATTTTTTCAAGAGAGTCACAAAATTTTCAGTGAATAAAACCATTGAATTTCTAGAAGATTCGCTCCAGTATGCTATTCAATTCTCTGAAGGAAGACCCTGTTTTTTATTTTTCCTGCCCAAACTCATAGGTGCTAGGAATTATCATGTGTTTTGGATTGATTCTTAACATGTAGTGCATAAGAGCTTCAATTCTTATTGCTGACTGAATTTGGGAAATCGTTGGATTAGTCGTGATTATTTGTAGGATGAAAGTGAGAGGAGCATGCAACTGTTGTAATCAAGGGGAAGTAGATTTGTACATAACAATACAAATCATATTGACAAGCAAGATTTTATTATTTCTGCTGCCCTTGTCATGAGCCTTAAAGTCGTGGAGCTTGTTGGTGCCACACAATTCTTTAGGAAAGATCAAAGGGACACTCTCTGAAGCATGCTAAAGCTATAATCTTTCTATTTCTAGTTAAATTGAGGTTGGATTTTAGAGCTTTGTCACTGTCAACACGTGTTGGGTGTGGCATCTCAAATCTGGACTTGAGATTTGATTTGCCACTCCTAGTAACAACTACACACGACATGGATGAATTACTTCGAACACCCTCCCTTAATGCTTACATGGAAAACATATTACAACAATAAATAAATATATGTCTGACTAGTCTTCATCAACACTCACATCCACTCTCGAATCTCGCAAACTCTGCACTTTCTTCACCACTATATCTTTGAGTTGTTACTTGACCTTCATTTAAAACATAACCGCCTCTAACCATTGTTGATGAACTTTGCAGGTTCAAAAATACCTAAAACACTGCTTGTTGGAGCTTCCGCGATACGATTCATCAAGTAATGAACCATTATGGACCAACCACCATTTGTCGGATATTTCACTTTTGGCTATCCATCAGTTGATAGGATGGAGGTCTGAATGAATGCTGAATGTGCTCAAGAGTTTATCAAACAACATGACCATATAACAATTGATATTTCGGAAACTATGGCTTCAAGTTTAAGAACCACCAACCCTTTTTATAAACAAAATTACCAACACAAAAGAATTGAAGTTTCAAACACCGGGGCTTCTAGTTTAAAAACTGACATTTTTTATTATTATATATAACATGAATAGAGAACCACCACAAAAACCATGATCAGAGCAATGATGACAACCAGAGATATAAATGCCATGATTTAGCTTTCTCCAGTAATTCCCATATGGCCACAAGCGTGAAATCACGAAATGGGAATCGTACGCTACTCATTTTCTGTTAACTTAGGAGCCTTGACATACTAGCGCACACCCAGAGGCTACTTGAATGCCCAGTTGGCACACGACGCATAGATCTAGATTGTCATTGACATCTACTTAATTAAAGATTTGTATTTTCTCTAGCATAGATCCCTACAGATGTATATTCATTCAGGCTGTGTCACTTTGCTTTACAGTTGCCCTTTATTCCATATTTTCCAAGCTCTGCCTGGCTGATTTTAGTGAGCATGCAACAAGTTGATGAAAAAATCTCGTCCTTGCAGATGCAAAAATGAGATCTGCCTCCCCACGGCTACCAATACTTCAACATAAATCTTCTTTTGCTGCATAGGTGTAACGATATCGTTTTTCAATGGATCGTATAGATATACTCCCCCATGATTGCAATAGATGCATGCTCCTCTGACTTTCATGCCGCAAATAATTACACGGATAATCCAGCGAGTTCCCAAATGTAGTCAGTGATCAGAGTTAAATCTCTTACGCGTTGTGAGTTAAGACTCAATCCAAAGCACATGGGAATTCCTGCCACCTATGAATTTAGGCAGGCAAAATGGAAAGCAGGGTCTTCCTTAAGAGAATTGAATATTAGACTGGAGCGGATCCTTCATCAATTCAATGGTTTTATTCACTGAAAATTATGTGACTCTGTTGAACAAATTTGAAAGATCTCACACCCTTGATATAGTCTATGCTTGAAATCTAGTAAAAGCAAGCACAAATAATCTGCCACACTCTGTCACGGATCCGAAACTAGTGATGTGAGTCGCTACTTTGAAACAAATTCCCACCTCATAATCATGAAATTATAATAAATCTATCGTTAACGCTCCCTTCTTTCCATCATCCACTAAGATATCTATTTTCTTACAATCAAAATCACAGACAGTCAAAATCACGCACGAAGGAGATGAATAAATAAAGATCAAACAGTTATCACAAGTTGCAGTTGCATCTCCTTGAAAAACAAATTCCACGATATATGAATTTCTAGGCCAAAGGATCACACACTCGGTGGTCAATTTTATTTTTATACTTAGAAGAATAATACACCTTTACATTGATCTATTTTCCTCACACTCAGATCTATATATATACACAGACAGGATCACAAAAAAAAAAAAATCTCAAAATATCATACAATAGGCTATTCTATGCACACATTATTATCTTTTCTAAAAATGCATAATCACACCCCCTCTCTTGAGAGTGTACAGGCTGAACCCGCTTTAGAAATTGAGATAGAAAGAACAAAGAGAAATTACAAATAGAAATTACAATGGGAGAAGTAATGCTTCTATGTAATTTGTTGATTTATGTGTTATATATTTGTGTCATTATATAACACAAATTGTAATTAACAAGTTACATGCGAGCATTATTTTTCCCTTTGTAATTGCTCTCTATGTAATTTCTCATTGTGCTTTCTATTTTTCTTGTTAGAAGTATTGCTTCCATGTTATGTGTGGTTTTCATTAGGAGTCAATCTTGTTTCCAATGTGTGAGTTGTAATGGTGATTTGTTTGTGTCTAAGTAAGTAACTTGTGTCTTATATATTTATACCTGTGATGATCAATAAAAGTATCAAGCAAAATATGTATTGTGTGTAATTTCTCTCTGTGCTCTCTATGTCAATTTCTAATATGGTATAAGAGTGAGTTCAGCCATGACTCTCTCAAGGGAGAGTTTGTGACCATGCATTTTTAGAAAAAATAATAATGTGTGCATAGAATAGTCTATTGTGTGATATTTTGAGATTTTTTTTTGTGATCCTCTCAGTGTGGAGTTTTTTTGTGATCATGTCTGTGTAGATCTATAGATCTCAGTGTGAGGAAAATAGATCAGTTTAAAGGTGTATTGTTCTTCTAAGTGTAAAAAGGAAACTGATCACTGAATGTGTGATCCTTTGGCCTAGAAATTCATACACTGCGGAATTCGTTTTTCAAGGAGCTACAACTGCAACTTGCGATAATCGTTTGATCATTATCTATACATCTCTGCTGTGCTAATTTTGACTATCCGTGATTCTAATTTTAAGAAAACATATCTTTTAGTGGATAATGGAAATAAGGGAGCGTTAAAGGCACATTTCTTGTAATTTCATGATTGTGAGGTGGGAATTTGTTTCAAAGCATCGACCCACATCAGTAGTTTCAGATTCGTGACAGAGTGCCGAAATATTTGTGCTTGATTTTACTAGATTTCAAGAATAGACTATGTGTCAAGGGTGTGAGGTATGTTAAATTTGTTCAATAGAGTCACAAAATTTTCAATGAATAAAACCATTAAATTTCTGAAATATCTGCTCCAGTCTGCTATTCAATTCTTTGAAGCAAGACCCCACTTTCGATTTTTCCTACCCAGATTCATAGGTGTCAGGAATTCCCATGTGTTTTGGATTGATTCTTTACCCGTAGTGCATAAGAGCTTCAAGTATGATCACTGACTGAATTGGGGAACTCGCTGGAGCAGTCATGTAATTATTTACGGGATGAAAGTCAGAGGAGCATGCAGCTGTTGCAATCAAGGGGGATTAGATTTGCACATAACAATACAAATCATATTGACAAGCAAGATTTTATCAGTTTTATTGCCCTTGTCATGAGCTTGAAAGTCGTGGAGCTTGCTGGTGCCATAGAATTCTGAAGGAAAGATCAGAGGGACACTCTCTGAAGCATAGTAAAGCTGCAGTTGTTCTATTTCTAATTAAATTGAGGTTCGATTTTAGAACATTGTCCTTGTCAACACATGTTGGGCGTGGCATCTCAGATCTGGACTTCAGATTTGATTTGCCACCACTTTTGATTATATTCCAACTGATACACAAGATTTGAAAAATAATCAACTGCATCAGTAAGAAATACTGGGTCGATTCGAGGATTTGTTGAAGAGACAACGCGACTGTGGCGTGTCGATGTTGAGTCTCTCTATTTATGGCCTGATCCATCAGAGAAGAAATGACTAAGTGTGAGATGGAAATGTTGTGGAACACCAAACGTGAGAAATCCGCTGCTGGTGCTTAATTGTTGAAAATGTAATTTCAACGCAGCACGCAGCCGTACCATTCCCCGAAACCACCAAAGTGAAACCACAAACCTGCTTGAGGCATATCGGACCGCTCTTTGGTATGGAGTGGTTTCCGTACACAAGGGCCCGATAAAATTTAGAGTTGACACGTGGCTCTCCCCATACGTCATCATCTCTGACATATCGCGACGTAAACTTCAACATAAAAGTGGCTCCCGATATCTCTGTCCTTCGTCCGATCTGCTCTAGCATTCTCCACCGTCGATTGCTCCAAGCTGCATACGACCAACATTAAATATTGCGTGGAGTAAAGTCAAGTTGGGTTTTGACCATACCTTTATTAAAGAATTGTCATATGCGTAGGTGGATTTTTAATTTTCTTTTACGGAATGTATGTGCTTAAATTAAAATAGGCATGGGCATAAGTAATTGTTTTAATTTTTAATGTTTTTTTTGACGAGCCTAAGTTTGTTTGAACTGAACAAGTAAAAACATATTTTGGTAGTTGGTCAATTTTGTAGTGTAAAAAAAATACAACGCACAGTAGCCCAGGAGGAAAGGCGAAGAGGTGTATGAAGAAAACCAGGTGGAAGCTTGTATTAAAAAAAACCATGAATTGTTTCACACAGCAGTGAAAAGGGAACAGTAAGTTTGATGATTTTGTAATTTTTCACACAGCAGTGTGTTGATCCTTTTATTTCTTTTACAGCAGTAAATCCTTGTAATCTTTGTTTCCACACAACAGTGAATGTAAATAAAATTTTTACACACAGTGGTGTAAAATTTTAAAGGAGACAGAGTAATTTTGTTGAAATGTTTTGGTGAATCCCTCTGAGTGAAAGAGGATGAATATGTATCAGTGATTTTTATTTTAATGAATAGAAAATCTTTTATGGTGGTGCAATACTCTGTTCTTCAGTAAATTTCCTTTTAAGCTTCCCTGTGCACGAAAAGATCCTGGAGTAAAGGAAACAGAGCATTGCCTCTGTGTGCTTGAATTTTTGCGTTTTTGGGATTTTTCCTGGATAAATCCCCAACAGTGGTATCAGAGCAGGCTTAGGCTCTTTGGAGGTGACAAAGAAGCTGAAGGGAAGAGTCTTTTGTTGCAGCAGTAGATCTTCTCCAGCAAAGTGAAGTCTCAGATAAAAAGGATTCAGGTATTCCTGAATGTTTTATTTTGTGTCACTGCTAAAGAAACAGTGAGTGTTTTAAATACACAGTCAAGGATTTAGAAGCATAGTTAAAGAGTGATAGGATGGCCAGCACCAACACTAGCATGGGGATGTTTAATCCTCAATTCCCACAGTTCAATGGGAAGAACTATGACTACTGGGCAATAACCATGAAAGCCCTGTTTGCCTGTCAAGATTTATGGGAATTAGTTCAAGATGGATTTGAAGAACCAACAGATGAAAATGAGTTCAATAGATTAACTCAGGGAGAGAAAGATCTGCTGAAGAGTAATAGGAAGAAGGACTCAAAAGCCCTTGTATTTTTGTATCAAGCAGTGGACCAGAGTGTGTTTCCAAGGATAGCAGCAGCTAAGACATCCAAAGAAGCATGGAAAACCCTCAAGACATCCTATCAAGGCATGGAGAAAGTGAAGACAACAAAACTATAGTTGCTGAGGAGAGATTTTGAGAATCTGTGCATGAAGAAGTCAGACAACATTGACTCATTCTTCACACATGTAATTGGCCTGATCACACAGATGAGGACTCATGGAGAAACCATTGAAGAAAGGAGGATTGTGGAGAAAATACCGGGGGTCTTACCCTCAAAGTTTGATGCTATTGTCACCACCATTGAAGAGACAAAGGACCTCTCAAACTTTTTAGTTGATGACTTACATGCATCACTGATAACACATGAGCAGAGATTGAGTAGGAATGACAACTCATCTCTAGAGCAAGCCTTTAAGACCCAGATGTCCTTTGCAAGAGGAAGAGGTCAAGGCAGAGGAAACAAGAGAGGAAGAGGCAGAAGTCAGAACAGAGGTGGAAGGAACAGTCCAGCAAATGCTCAAGGAAGAGGCAGAAACTCAAATCAGAACCAAGGCCAAGGCAACAGCCAACAAAGAGAACAACATCATGCTCAAGGACAAAGGTATGAAAAATCCAATGTCCAATGCTATTATTTTAAAAAATATGGGCATTATGCCAGTGAATGTAGGAAGAAGCAGCATGATATGAGTAGTAGACAAAATGCAAATGTCACTAGAGAAAACATCAGCCAAAATAATGTGTTGTTAGCTTGTAACATGGCTGAAACAAACAGTGAAGACATCTGGTTTTTAGACTCAGGTTGCAGCAACCATATGACAAGAAATATAGCTCTCTTTTCTGCCCTAGATAAAAACATGAAATCAGAAGTCACACTAGGAACTGATAGCAAAGTTTCTGTTATGGGAAAAGGGGAGGTAAAAATATTTACAAAGCAAGGAGAAAGGAAAACCATAGCAGATGTCTATTATGTCCCCGGAATGAGATGTAACCTCTTGAGTATTGGACAACTTGTTCAAAAAGGTTACAATGTTTACTTTGTGAATGATGTGTGTACCATCATGGATATACCACCCAGCAAACGATGCATTGCTGAAGTGAAGATGACAAGGAACAGGATGTTCCCTCTCAGGATCAGGGCAGATTTGAAGAACAAAAATGTAATTGCAGCAGTGACCCAAGAGGCCCTCCAAAGCGTGCCAAAGGATGAAAATTGGTTGTGGCACTTGAGATTTGGACATCTCAATTTTGGAGGTCTAAACTTGCTAAGCAGAAAAGGAATGGTGAAAGGACTACCATTGATAGAGAAACCAGACAGCCTATGTGAAGATTGCATTTTGGGAAAACGACATAGAGAAAGTTTTCCATCAGGTAAAAGCATAAGGGCAAAGACACCCTTAGAGATCATCCACTCAGATTTATGTGGACCGATGCAAACTGCATCATTAGCAAGCAACCAATATTTCCTAACATTTATTGATGACTTTACAAGAAAAACTTGGGTATATTTTCTTAAAAAAAAAAGTGAAGTGTTTGAGAAATTCCGAAATTTCAAGGCGCTTGTGGAAAACCAAAGCGGGCTGCATATTAAAGTTCTCAGAACTTATAGAGGAGGTGAGTATATCTCCAAGGAATTCCTAAGATTTTGCAGAGAAAATGGAATTAATAAGCAATTTACAGCAAGGTACACTCAGCAGCAAAATGGAGTTGCCGAGAGGAAAAACAGGACAATCATGCACATGGCAAGGAGCATGTTGAAGGCAAAGCATTTGCCAAATGATTATTAGGCTGAAGCTATAAATTGTGCATCTTATATTTTGAATAGGTGTCCTACAAAAGAAATGATGAACAGAGTGTCGGAAGAAGCAAGGAGTGGGAGAAAGCAAGGAGTCACCCACATGAGAGTTTTTGGATGTGTGGCCTATGCACACATTCCAAATCAGCTAAGGAGGAAGTTGGACAGCAAAGGGGAGAAATGTATCTTCATTGGATACAGTGAGGAATCCAAAGCCTACAGGTTGTATATCCCATCTACCAAGAAGTTTTTCATCAGCAGAGATGTTCAATTCATTGAAAAGGAAGCTTGGGATGGAAGCATAGAGAAAACAGTGAATGTTAAAAACTGTTTGTCTCATGATGAAGATGATGAGGAGGTGGCTGAAATGCATCCCCAAACAGCAGCGCCAACACAGGGACAGCAAGGGACACCATTGAGGATAAATGAGAGTGCTTCTCCAAGCACACCACAAGGAGGAAATTCAAGTGCATCTTCAAGCACTTGCACACCCAGTGAAAGAGGTAAGAAGTTCAGAAACTTAAGTGATATTTATGATGAAGGAATGAATTCCTTATTTGCCTTGTTTTGT
>APFE031193992.1:47713-76154 GCA_000404065.3 Pinus taeda | reverse complement strand
ATGCAAAAGCCTTGTGAGGGACATTGGTCTGCTGCAAAAAGAGTTCTAAGGTACTTGAAGGGAACTCAAGACTTTGGAATCAAGTATACACAGGTGGATGACTTTAGATTGATTGGATACTCTAATTCAGACTTCGATGGAGACAAGAAACTGGGGTATCTACTTCAGGATATGCTATGAGTCTTGGATTAGGCGCTGTCTCCTGGAGATCACGCAAACGATTAGTTCCAGCAGATTCCACAACAGAAGCAGAATACATGGCAGCAGCTGAAGCAACAAAAGAAATTGTGTGGCTCAAAAAAATTCTTGAAGATTTGTAAGTAAAACAAGTACAATCAACTCCACTCATGATTGACAATACCTCTGCAATAAAGTTGGCCAAGAACCCAAAGTTCCATGATCGAACGAAGCACATCAATACTAAATTTCATCTAATTCGACATCATGTTGAGGCCAAAAGAATCCATCTCCGTCATTGTTCCACAAATGAGCAAATTGCAGACATCTTCACCAAAGCGCTTGGAAGAGAAAAGCTTGAACAATTCAGAATGATGCTTGGACTCACCAACATTCCTTCAGATTAAGGGGGGGGAATGTGGATACCTAATCCTCATGATTGGGTGAATATATGTAAATAGATAAATAAGTAATATGAACAGTCATCGGGAGATGAATTGAACATTCTCTCCCTCATGTATATAATGAAGACCTACCTGATGGAATAATACATATGAATCATTTTTGCCTTGAGGAGTTACTACCTGGCCTGACATACGTTAAAACATATATATAACCAATGTATGAAAGAGGGAAGGTTATATATGCGGCCTAAAAGCTTAAAGTAAGGTTTATGGGAGTGAATGAGTTCCGATAGGAGGCTTAAAGTCCCGATAGGAAGGATTTAACGAATGACTTCAATAGAATCATAAACAAAGGCTTGAGGTTTGTTTAAAAGTCCCAATAGAAGGTTTTGGCGGGGTGATTGAGTTCTAATACAAAGGAACCGATGATAAAGGGGCTTTAATCATTTATTGGTTGAAGATTTGACTCCTTCGAGAGTCAAATACCTGGGATAGATGTATTTATGCATACTGTGGGTATAAGAGGGGGTAAACCTGCATCAATGTCGAACCAGATTTGGGAATTGTCTCTGAGTTTCATAAACTCATTCGCATTGATGTTCTTGGTGAACTTCTGTCTGGACATATGTTTTGCAGTTAGCATGGTGAGCTCATATTTGGTTGAGCTTCACTGGATTGGTGCCAAGAATCTTCTGAGATATCTTTGAGGCATAATCTCTCATGGATTGAGATAAACTGCCTGAAATATGAAACTGCATGCTTATTCGAATCCTGACTGGGCAGGCAATGTGGAGGATCACTAGAGCACTTCTCAGTGCTAGTTCTCTTTGGATTCTACTTCGATATCAGGGATGAGTAGGAAGCAGAAGTCGGTTGCTATAAGCACAGTCGAGGCCGAATACATAGCTATGAGTATGATCACGTGTGAAGTTGCATGGTTGCAGAAGCTCTTAAGTGAGTTGTTTGTACACATGATGAATACCACTGTGATTCTCTGTGACAACCAGAGTGGGGATTCGATTATTGAGGAATCTCGTATTTGATGATTGCTCCAGCAGATAGACATCAGCTACTGCCTTATCTGGGATATGGTAAGTCGATGAGCAAGGAGGCTCCATTGCATTGAGACTAATGTACAGGTCGCAGACATTTTGTCAAAGCCTCGGGGAAAGGTCAAATCCGTGACTTTCCCAAACGACTTCAAGTCGTTGAGAGACCTTCTTATAAGGGTCCTGCATGTTGCATGCATTGAGCTTTGGGAGCTCGAGGGGCTTGGGGTACTTACTTGAGCAACACACGACCACAGGGTGACTCACCCTCCCCTAGTGGTGCGCTATGTACAAGGTGACAAGTTCAACCTTCCCTTGTGATACCCCATGGCAACTGTGGAACAGAATGATTAGTTCTCCTGTGGGCCAGGATGATTAGTTCTCCCGTGGAAACTGTGAAATGGGATGATTAGTTCTCCTTTGGGCCGGGATGATTAGTTCTCTTGTGGAAACTATGAAACAGGATGATTAGTTCTCCTGTGGGTTGGGATGATTAGTTCTCCTGTGGCAACTGTGAAACAGGATGATTAGTTCTCCTGTGGGCCGGGATGATTAGTTCTCCCATGGCGACTTTGGGGCAGGATGATTCATTCTCCTGTGGACAGGATGATTAGTTCTCCTGTCGAGGCATCCTACCCATGCAGTTTGGGACTCATGGGAAGTACCTCTCATCTGATCAATGAGCAGGGAAATGGGGTTAGGGACCATAGTAGTACTATCAATGGATGCATCAATATATCTACCGTACCCCCTATGCTAGGATGACCTCCATTGATCTAGGATCAATGAAACTGATCTGGGATCAGTATGAGTGGTTTGAGACACTCTCTTGTGATATTGATCTGGGATCAATAAAATTGACTTCGGGCCAATAAGAGTGATGTGACACACTCTCTTCAGATGAAACTGACTTTAGGTCAGTAGAGAATGGTATGAGACATTCTCGATCAATTCTTCTTCTTCACGGTTCAACAGAGCAGAGCAGTGCAGGGCATAGATGGCAGAGATAGTACAGTCGGACATATGGATCAACGAATGGAGTTCTCCCTAATTGAGAGGTGGTGTTAAAATTGGCAATTAGGGCCAAACTCCATGTGGGTCATCTTATTAATGGAAGCTGATATTTTTCTTGGATCCCTCTCATCGAGAGGTGTAGGATTGATCTAAAGATGATCTGATTTAAATAAGTATTCATGGAGATATGAATTTATTTGTGTTATGGGACAATTCATCAAGGTCGGCCAACAACCAAATAAACCCCACTTGTGCTCAACGTTTTAGTATATATAGAGGTGGCCTTCAGGTCATTTCAACACACTTGGGATCTCTTCCTCTCTACTTGTCTTTGGGTTTTAGTAGGAGGAGAGATTTTGAGGGATAACGCTGCCCTAATCCAGAGGGCAGAAGCCGGAACTGCCGGGAATAGCCGAAATTGCCAGAACTACCGGGAATTGTCGGGAATTGCTAGGAAAAGCCGAAACTGTCAGGAAAAGCCGGAACTGTCAGGAAAAGTCGACACTACCAGGATTACTGGGAAAAGTTGGAACTGCCGAGAAAAGCCGGAATTGCCGGGAAAATCCAGAACTACCGAGAAAAGCTGGAACTGTCGGGAACTGCTCGAACTACCGAGAAAATTCGGAACTGTCGGAACTGCCGAGAATAGCCGACACTGCCAAGAATAGCCGGAATTGTCGGAACTATCAGAATTGTCGGAACTGTCAGAACTGTCGGACTGTCGAAACTGTCGGGAACTGTCGAAACTTCCTGGAAAAGCCGGAACTATCAGAACTGTCGGGAATAGCCGGAATAGCTGGAATTGTCGGAACTGTCGAGAATTGTCGAAACTGCCGGGAATTGCCAAAATTGCTAGAACTGTTGAAACTGCCAAGAATAGCCGAAACTGCTGAGAACAGCTAGAAATGCCAAAAAAACCAGGAAAGCTAACGCAGAGGACAAAAGTCGTAACTGTTGGGAACTGTCGGAACTGCCGGAACTGCCCGGAACAGCGGAAATTGCCGAAACTGCCGGAACAACTAGAATATCTATCTCCAAAGGAGAGCAGCATGCAAGGGACAACTAACTAAAATTGGGATAGTTGTATGGTACTTAGCAGCAAACACGCCAAGCATGCAAAGGACAACAAGCATGCTAGGGACAACAAGCAAGCTAGGGACAACAAACAAGCAAGATGCAGCCAACACATAGGTCAGTACGGCAACATGATGTAGCAATGGCACATAATGCAATACAGTGATGGGTACAATCATGATTAATGAAGCGTGATGAGATGCAGCATAGTGATGATGGGTGCAGCATGGTGCAGCGCGGTGAGGTGCAACATGATGACGAAATGTAGCAAAACGATAGGTGAAGGAGTCACCTTGGAGAATCAGTTGAAGCAGCATGTCTTCAACTGATCTCATGTATCATCTTCTTAGAGATGATCTATGCTCTTATCTAGATAATTCAAAGTGTTGACTTTTGTTGTGAACGTACTATCTCTCTCTCTGTTGAACTATTGAAGAACATATAAGAAGAATTGATCAAGGGTTTCCCCACATTGTGATTTGTCCCTGGTTAGCGCCACATCTTGTGTCCTCTTGTCTTGACTTGTCTTCTGTGATTTATGTTTATGTTCTATTTGCAGTTTACTTTAATGTTGATGTCATTGCTAATCTAGAAAAGATATTGAGCTAATTGTGAAAATTGAAATAAATTGCTCTAAGCATAGAACATACCTAAAATTAACAATATGGCTTTTAATTGCTTGTATCTTTCTACTTGTAAGTCAAAAGAAACTTTGGTGGCTACATTGGAAGTTTCACTTCACTTAGCCTTGGCCTTCTAGTTGTTTAGATTAGGATTAGGCCTAGCTACATTTTAGTTTTCTTTTGCATTGCATCAACCGTGCACTTTGCCTTGCATCTAGTTTTGCATTTCCTTTGTTCTCTTGGTTCCCATCGTGCATGTTGCTTTTCTTTTAAGTCTTACATTTGCTTTATTTTGTTGCTTTTACTTTTCTTGTTTTGTCATGTTTTTTATTTCCCGTATTGTTTAATAAGACCATGCATGAGAACTACTTTTGTCTAGCTCGAGAGAACAATGTGGCAAAGTTTTGAAAAGGAAATTGTGATGACAAGCAATTCTTGTCTAATTTGTCTTCCTCTTCTTTGTTTGGGCCAACACATATTTTAAGGTCAGCAATATCTAAATGGGAATACGATCGATTAGAACGAAAGCTTATAAGAATAACCATGATGTCTGTATCTATTTTAGGTTCTTCAATCCTTGACTTAGTATGGTAATTTAATGGTGGTTTTCTTAGCGATCCAATCAAGTAGAGAAGAGAAAGAATAAAACTAAAGAGAAAGCATATTAATTTCATAGGTATATAACAGTCTCTGAAGGAATAACCTCTCTTGCTCTCAACAAGTCAAGAGGTGAACAAGCAACTTCGTCCGGGTACTAAACAAGCTCATTGGCAGTGAAGCTATGCTTGTGTTCGTGTAGTGACTCCATCTGGTTACTGAATAGCCTTGCTGGCAGCAGAGCAACACTAAAGATGGAACTCAAACTTTGATAATCTTAAACGCGCATATATATACTATCCTTCTCTTGGATCAAAACAATTGAGATATGGTAAACCTTTTGAATGTGTTTAGCCAAGATAGGGGATAGGAGAGACTATACTTATAGTCGGGATAATTGGAGAAGATGACGTTGTCCACATGGTGAATCAATACTTCCTAAAAGATTAAGATTTTTTGCTCAAAGGTAGACATAACCAGAGAAGTTGGAGTTCTTCCAGTGTGTCGCCAAGTGTTGTCATTGTGACAAACACCCTCCAAAATTTTCCCTACACTTGAATTTTGGAACCTACCTATGACTTTATGATCTGTCATTTCAAGTTTCTCCATTATCACTTCATGATTGGTTAATGTTTTTCTAAGTGATCAAGTCTTCTTCTGAGAATCTAAGTGTCGAAACCACTTACTTTCATAGGCTTAATCTTTGATGCATTTTTAATTGCACCCTTTTCTAGCAAGCGTAACAGTCAATGTGCATTGTAGAAATTCAAGCACTACACAATCCTTAATGATAGTCATTGTGAAAATCCTAATAGTAGTGATTGCGCAGAGTCTAAGGATAGTGATGACTATGCGATCCTAAAAGACAGTGCTTGCGCAGACTTTGGTGATAGTGATTGCGCATTTCTTAGAGACAAATATTGTGCAATCCCTATGGATAGTCAGTGTGCAACTTCAGTTGACAGTTTGTCTTATTCTTATTTCCAATTATACCATCACTCGAGTGAGTTTTCTCAATTATCGTTTTTGCACACTTTTTCTTTCACAAGTGTCGCTTTCACTTTTGTGAATTCCATTTTTGCTTACTTTCACTTTAACAAGTATCATTTTTTCTTTTTCTTTGATCTAGCATGTGTCACTTTCACTTTCTTTAGATTTTGCAAGTGTCATTTTCACTTTTTCCTACAGTGGCAAGTTGTTTTAACTCTTGCATGTGTTGCACTTTGGCACAACATTAGAAGCATCTCTAGTGCACTCTTCGATATTAATTGATCATATATATCATTAGAATAAATGTTAGACACTCTCCCATAGCTTAGCGCACTTTCTGGTTGCAGTCGACACTCCTGTCATAACTTGTATCCTAAGTTTCACAAAATTATGTTTCAACTGTCGCACTTAGAAATAAGTGTTGCTTTGTTGTCGTTTCAAGGTATGCTTGTTGATTTTGGATGGTAAGCATTCTTTTGGCTTGTGTTGATGTTACCTGAGTGTGAGATCATTGTTTCAAGACTTGTTTGCATGTCTTGTTCTCTCTTCTCTGACTAATTCCACACTTAAGTCCTTTTCCGAGCATTCACTATCTTTGCAACTTGCTAACTCCCTTATGGAACTACACATTGTTCAATCTTAAGCCAAAGTGAAGCATCCTTTCCTCTTGGAACTACACACTACACAATCACTACCTCCAAGGATTGTGCATTATGCAGTCAGAGTGCTCAATCTCTACCTTTAATCCCTGAAAATTGTGCAATCTTCTCTTCCAGTTAGCATTCCACTACGCACTGCATAGTCTCAGTCAACAGTCAAGATTTACTACCTCCTTCACTTGTGCAACTGCGCAATCACCTACCTCAATCCCTCCAGAATGTGCATTACACAATCACAGTGAGCAAGTATGCCTCACTGCATCACTAACCAACTGCACAATTCTATTTTCCAATGTTTCAACCACTGCACATTGTGCAGTCATAGTGACTAGACCTTCATCATTGCCTACTGGAATTGTGCATTGAGCAATCCTCGAGCCTTCTCCTCAATCATACACTTTGTCCCCACTTAATCAATGAGATGTATGAAGAGAAAGATAGACAAGGAAATTTCGAGGTTGATTTTGTCTTGTCATGAGTAAATTTCATTTATAGGTACTACTATCTTGACACGACAAGATGATTCTCAAGGAGGAAACGAAGGAGAGGCTACAAGGGAACACTTGCAAAGAAGAAGCACCAAAGGGACCATCATGAAGAACCTGGAGGAATCTTGGACCAAGACAAAGACATGGAAACTCATGCTAACTTTGAAGGTTCCAACATTCACCTAGACCCTTCGGAGGGTGAAAACAAATAAAGATCCATCATGAAGAAGCCAAAGTCATAGCAACGAGAGAATCTTGGCATTGGCAGTCTACAATGAATTCCATGTCATCATTGCCAAGCCATGGCTTCTCCAAGTGTCATCACAAAGTCATATGTGTCAATGTATTTTGCCACATCACATGTGGAATGTAATTATGTAATTTCTAAAAATGAGAAAATGTAAAATGTGTGGAAGCCCAAGGGTCCCACATGGAATGTGAAAAGTCACTAGTAAAGTGCTAAAGTCGTGTAGAAGCTCAAAGGTCATGTAGGAATTCGAAAATTCATAGTAAAAACTTGTCATGAGGGAGGTCAAGAGTCACATGGGAGGTGAAGAGTCGCCTCATTTATTATAAATACACCCTCATAGCTCAAGAAAAGGGACTTTGGACTTTGGACTTTTCACCTTGGCTTCTCTAGTTTGGCACAGGAGAGATATTTCTTTGGAGGAGCAAGTAGTGACTTAACATTCCACTATTGGAACCAATATTGTATCATTGTAATTGTATATCTTGGAACTTTTACTCAATAATTTGAAGCTATTGGAGACGACACACTTTTCATGCATATGTTGTGAATGGTAGTGGGATTATTCTTTCATTGTTTATGGTATATGTTTATGTAAACACATGCTAATGAAAATGAACTATTTCTTTGGATTTAGTATGCATCATTGAATCATGTGCATTTTTCTATCATGGTCATGGTTTCTTTGTGAACTACTTCGCAAGATTACTAACGATTCTTTCAAATATATGCGCGTGTCTTTATTAAGATAGTACTATTACTTTTCTCTTAGAGACTCATTTTCTTTTCATTCTGTGAAAGAACCATTATACACTTTACAATTGAATACATCACAAGGCTAACTTACTTGTTTATCTCGAAAGTACATATGTTTCTCTTATGCCATTTATTGTAGCCAAGGCATATCTTTGAGATAATGGCAACTGGACATACTTTTCGATTGGGGCTCCTACTCTAAACAATGTGAGGTATAATTGTGACTTGACATCGGGGAGACCCCCTTACTGTTGCCAGCATCCAGCGTTGTCAACAAAAATATAAATCACATATAATCCAATAAGATCAAGCAACCATAGATACATCCATTATTCAATGGTGGCCAGGTAAGCGACCCATGTTCAAATCCCAGTAGGTTGAGTTTGATGGCTCACACATTGAAGTGGACCGATGATAATGCGTACATGGGGTTCATAGCTCCCTGCACATATCAAAATATTTTTTTTTCCTATGAATCACATATGCAAATTACAGGGAATCCTAGGAGAAAATATTCAAAACATCTAGAAAAATCATTCTCTTCTTCTTGTTGTCATACTACGGGCCTAGGAAGTGTCATTACACCACGCTTGGTTTTGGGTGGAATCATTATGGAGAACATTTCAAAATCTTCTATGAATCAAACATATGTAAAACTTCAACAACCTAAACTAATTATGACTGAAAAGATGAATTCTTGATGTTGCTCGAAAATGGATTAGACCAAGACACGATTTTGTATTCAATCGCTTCATTTCATCTTCTCACAAATAAGTTTACAGACATACAATGTTTTATAAATTTTGTTTAGTAAGAAAGTATCTTTATGAAGATATCCTTATGATCACAGATTTTGAAAAAGAAAAATCAGCAATTAACTTTACTCCTATCTACAATCGATACACCTGGAAGATACAGAAAAACATGGATCAATAAAGCACTTGACCCTAACATATATGGATGCGATATTAATCTAAACTAGAGTATAGTTACTAAGCATTGGTTAATGTATGGAGCTTCTTAAAATGTTAAATAACACACTAAAGTTCAACATATAGTTGGACGCTGAAACAAAAAAGCACCAAGCTAACCATGTGTGCCAATGAACTTATTTATTATTATTATAATATCAATAGTTAGTTTCAGTCCAAGAGAAAGTGACCAACCCATGATGATTAAAGGCGTGTAAGATAATTGTACATTCAAAATGTAATTTCTCAAGGCAAGACACTTCATATTCAGTGCTAAGAAAAACTATAAAAGACTCAACTGCATAATGTATTAGAAGCATCAATTTTCAACCCAATTACAATGTTGATTTAAGCTACACAACTTACTAAAAAACTATAAAAGACTCAACTGCATAATGTATTAGAAACATCAATTTTCAACCCAGTTGCAATGTTGATTCAAGTTGCACAACTTACTTTTGATCATTTACACCAAAAAAATATGATCATTGTCATAAAGTCGAAAACAAACTTCATATATGTTAGCACTAAAGTTTTTTATATTTTCAAAGTACTTAGAATTCTAGTCAGGCTCAACAACACATTCTAAAAGCCTTGGATTCAACTTAAAAATGTATTACAATGTCTATGTCCATTTTAATTACAATGTTAATTTAAATTATACAACTTCCTTTCAAATCATAAGCACAAGAAATTATGGTCATGGACAAAGATTTCAAAACAAACTCATAATATTCCAAAAACACACTTATATTTTCACAGCAGTTGGAATTCTACCAGAAACGGTTTGAAACTACCATCTTTGCTGGGTAAAAGTAAATCTCACTAACAATATTTAATGCCACGCTAGAAGGTGGTTATTAATTGATTAATCATTTTTTAGACACTTGATGTCACGGGCATCATTTAATATCATGCAAATTTAATATCATAATATGAGGTGGTTACTATTGACTTTTTATTTAATATCATGTGAGGTGGTTATTACTCACCTTTCAGACACTTAACGATAGTAATCGATAACTACTTTCTGAATTATTAAAGCTGAAATGATTTAAATCCAATTAGTCATAACCTACCTTAGATTTGAAATAATTTAAATCCAATAATTCATAACCTTACTCAACATTTAATGTCACAATGTAAAGTAGTTATTAGTCCCTTTAAATTACTTAAATAAATAAACAAATATTAAATCAACCAACATAAAGGACATTTTTATTGACTATAACGATTATATACATAAAATGGTTGGTTGGCAAAGATAGATAGGCATCAATCCATGATAAATTATCAAAACACTTATTCCATTTTACATCTTACATTGTGCAAATTAAAAAAAATCATAAAAAAATTAACTAAATTATAACTTTATTTTAATTTATAACCAGCTTAGATCCATCATAACTCCGGATCTATCCAAAGTCGAGAGGGATCAAATCTCTCAAGTTGCAAAGAGGGATCAAATCTCTCAAGTTACAAACCTCTTTTCTGAGTGCAAAACTTGAAGAAAAGCTTGCACCTAGAGAAATTTAATCCCTCTAGGAGCTTGATAAATCCAGAGTTACTATGGATCTAGGCTGGCTTAATTATCAATTTTATTTTTTAGTTTCATTTTTCTATATAATTTCATTGAAGTTATGATGGATCTAGGCTCGTTTAATTATTAATTTTATTTTTTAGTTTATTTTATTTTTATATAATTTCACTAAGTCAAAATGTTTTAATTAATAATTATTTATTTATTTATTTTTGATTGGGTCAAAATGTTTAGATAACATAATATAACTGGACATTATAACAACTCTTCCATACAGGGATGGAGAGTGTCTCTTGGCCCAAAAATGTAATAAAATTACTGGGATTGTGAGATGAGATATGGATTTTGGGCATGTGGTATTGACCCATGGTATGGTATGGTTAATAATATCCATGGTAAAGTGGGGTGAGTATCCATGTTTAAAAGTCTTGTTAATTGTAAGTATTATTTTGATTGTGAAATGAGGGATGGTTTTTGGGCATGTGGTATTGATGAGTCATCGCATTGGCACATGGTATGGTATGGTATGGTTAATAATATCCATGGTTAAAAATCTTGTTATATTGTAAGTATTAAGTGTTTTTGTGTTTATTAATGAAATTTAAATATGGTCACAACATTATTATTTTAGTTTATATGATGAAATGGATCTTAATTTTTAGTTACTATTTATATCTTATATATTTTCATGTGATAGAGGTGTAGATATATCTCAAAAGTAATTACAATATTGAGGTGTAGATATATCTCAAAAGTAATTATAATATTTTTTCTTTTAAATTTCATTAAAAAAAGATGTTAAAAAATTAAATTCAAATAAAATATTTATAAAATATTTTGAGTGTGAAATGAGAAATGGTTTTTTGGCTTGTTGTATTGATAAGCCATGGTATTGTAATGAAGCCTATTGTTGTATGGCAAAGTGGACGTGAATATCCATGGTTAAACATATTGTTATATTGTAAGTTTGTGTTTATTAATTAAATTTAAATTTGGTTACATAATCATTATTCTATTTTAATAAAAACAAAATTACAATGTAACAAATTTGAATTTTATTATTAGATCTAAGGTTTTTGGGATCCATGTTGTAAATAAATGTTTTTCGGATTAATCCCATCATTACTAATGTGGTTCATCCTGGAGACAAGGTGAAAAAATCAATGGATCTTCAAGAATAAATACCATGGATGCATCATTGCCCAGAATTAGTCGTTAAAAACTAGCACATAGTGAATGTAGTAGTCTATAAGGCGACTTTTTGAAAGCTTTTCCGGCCGTTTTTTCTGGTCAAAATCCGGTAGCAATTTATTGGAATCCCAAGTTTGATAGTTAGTTTCTGCACAATCAATGGCTCCCAGGGGTTTTTCATGGCGTTGAATCTAAATATGCAGTTAAAAAACCATTTTAACTGCTAAAAATCAAGATTTAACCTCATTTCTTCTGCCAGATTCCGTCACCGGAATCTCCAAAAAGTCGCATTATAGACAACTCCCATAGTGAATTAGTTATTAAGGTAAGTAAAATAATATTCTAAATTGATTGTTAGGAATTATTATTTTTTTTTAACACGGTCGATTACTTTTGTATTATAAAAACTTCAAGAGAGGAGCAAGTCCTGTTACATAAGATGGGAGGAGCGAAGTAGAGAGGATCCAAAATGGGTGTGCAAACCCTTGATCCGAATCATTAGACCCTTGATCCGAATCATTAGACTTGAAGTTTGAAATTTGGAAAAGATAACGGCTATATTGTCGTATAAGTTAGGAATTATTTATTAAAATATTATATATTTAGTTATAAAGTAGTTGTTAGGAATTTATTTATCCTAATTATATATATTAACTTTTAATATAGCAAGAATAATTCTTAAATTAATTAAAATAATACTACAAGCTGAGTGAGGAATTAGTTACAAATATTATTTATTTATAAAGTAGTTGTTAGGAGTTTTATTCATTTAATTATATTAAATAAATATAATAATAAAATTATAGAGGTCCATCCATGCAGGTCAAACTGCACATGCGCCTCTGCTCCCGCCACCGCCTGCATCCCGCGTTTTGGATTGATCTTCGACCTCTTGGTATGGCCCCTCCGTAGGCTCCACCATAGGAGGTAGTACTCCAGCACACATTTTCCGCCCTAATTAAATCCTTGCCTCCTCAACGAACACAACATGCAGTTTCAAAGTTTGTGAGAAAACTTGATGGGTTACAGGAAGTATCTCTTCCTCCTACTTTTCCCAGAATGGTTGCCCTTGCCTTGGCAGAAAAAGGACTTATTGGGCAATTTACAGGTCTCTGGCCCTCTCCTAAAACAATTCAGAGGTGGGTGGAAAGGAACTGGTCAGGCAAAACTCAAGGGAAAATCTATATCAAATTTTGTGGAAAGGGATACTTTACATTTCATTTTGAGACAAAGGAAGAGAAGGATTTAATCTTCTGTAACGAGCCTTAATTCATGGAATCCAGAGGATTAATCTAAATAAATTGACCCCAGACTTTGACCCGAAGCTTGACATTCCTAATGTGGTTCCTGTTTGGGTCCGGCTTCCTTACCTCCCCTTGCATTGCTAGGGAGATGAATCAGTGCACGCTATTGAGAATGTTGTTGGGAAATATAATGATCAGAGCGAACCTAAAGATAACATGCAGGCCTGTGCTCGCATCTGTGTAGAAGTTGATTTGGGTAAAGGCCTGCCAGAAGCCATCAAGCTCAAGGTTGATGATTGGACGCACATTCAGCAACTTGACTATGAACAGATCCCCTTCAAGTGCAAGATATGTCACGAATACGGCCAATTCTCTAATCATTGCACTAAGCTTCTTAATGTAGAAAACACTCCTCAAGAAGAACAATGGGAAACCTTTAAAAAAAAAAGGTAGCCCCTAACCCTAAACTATCTCATGAAGCTGGCCCTTCCTCTCGACCTCCCCCCAATCCTCCACCTTCATCTCCTCCCCCCTCTTCTCCCCACCCTCCCTTATTTTTTGATCGCCAGCCGGATCCCCTTTCTTCCTCTCCTTCCTCCAATCCCTTTCACATCCTCTCTCTCCCCCGAGGAATCCCTTGCCCCCATGATACACACTGACCCTCCCCTCTCTCCCCTCCCCTAGATCATCCCCTCTTCCCTCCCGTCTGATCCCCCCTCTCAAAATCACCAGAAGAAATTCTAAGGAGCATGGATCCTCTCTAGACAACCAAAAGAAGCTCGAAAGAAAGTCTACCAAACAGCACAGAGATGAAAACGCGCAAAAATACATAGCATTGGGTCTCCAGAACCCCATCGAATCCTATATCCAAGGACCAATAGACAAGGACATAGCAAACAAAGGCAAGGGAGGGAGAGCAACTCCTCGCACCTCTCACCTGAAATGATGAAAATTCTCTCATGGAACAGCAGGGGATCAGGGTACCCCTCCAAATCAAATGCCTTAAAGGATCTTATTAATCAAGGGAGACCAGACATTGTTTTACTTCAAGAACAAAGAAGAGACAGCCAGATATGAACAAGATTATTGAACAGCATAAGCGTTACAAAGGATGTATATGTGATTCCAGAGGAGCCTCGGGAGGAATTGCTACGCTCTGGCTTCAAGATGTATGGAACAATACAGCAGAAATAGTAGAACAACACTGGATCAAGATTGTCTTGCAAAACATTACGAGCAGTCAACAGATTGTAATCTACAATGTTTATGCTCCGAATCATTATAGGGATAAGGAAGTTTGCTCGAATTCCGTCAACAACAACATAGCGGAAGAAGACAGCAACAACATCATTTTAGGTGGCGACTTAAATCTCATTTTACATGCTAATGAAAAACATGGAGGCAGCTTCACTCTAGATCCTTTTAGAAATCAGTTGGAAAATGTAATGCAACATGGTGACCTTGTAGATATCATTCCAAAGAATCGTAAATACACTTGGAGTAATTGCAGGTTGGGAAGAAGCAATATTATGGAAAAGCTTGATCGTATCCTGGTAAATGTATCCCTTCTCTCCACCTTTACAACTGTCAACGCTTTCATCCTCCCTTTTGCAGCTTTAGATCATTACCCCACTGCTTTAACCTTTGAATCTCACTGCCCCCTGGGCCCTCTCCCTTTCAAATACAGCCCTTTATGGAATAACATTGAAGCAACCAAAGAGTTGATCCAGCAAACTTGGCGTCAGCATGTTGAAGGTTCTCTAAGTTTTATTTGGGAAAGCAAACTCAGGAATGTAAATAATGCACTCAAGTATTGGGCAAAAACTCATTATAAAGAGCCGGAAGTAAAGAAAAGAGAAGTGAAAGCTAAAATCGAAGAACTCCACTATACAATAGAAAAACAAGAATACTATCAGGCCGAAAAAGATCAGGAAGAAAATATTTATAGTCAATTATATAGTATCAGAAGAGAAGAGGAAGAAAAATGGCGAATAAAATCAAGGCAAGCTTGGTTGAAGAGCAGAGACGGGAATACAACATTTTTTCATAAGCAAGCCACTGTTCGGCAAATCGGAGATAATATAACAGCTATCACAGATAATGCAGGTACTCAACATAATGATCAAGCTACTATAAAAAATGTTGCCTCATAACACTTCAAAGAGCTCCTAACCAAATCAGGGGAGGAAGAAAACTATGCTGATCTCCTACAGCATCTGCCAAACAAGATTGCAGCAGAAACAAATGAAACGCTAACAGAAGAAATAAAGGAAGAAGAAATCAAAGGAGTTATTTGGGGCCTCCAGCCTGACAAAGCACCAGGGCCGGATGGATTTTCTATTTGTTTCTATAGGGAGCACTGGGAAACGATAAAAAAATGACCTCATCAAATACTTCAAATGGATTCAGAGGAAAAATAAATTAGGAGGTTACACAAAGTCAACACACCTAGCTTTCATCCCAAAGGAGAACCACCCCTCTAATTTTTCCTGCTTCCGCCCCATATCCCTATGCAATTCTTCCTATAAAATCTTCACAAAAATCCTTGCTTCCAAACTCAAACCTCTATTGCCAATGCTAATCTCTGAAAATCAAGGTGGCTTTATGGCAAATAGGCAAATTTCAGATTCCATTCTCTTAGTACAGGAGGCCATTCACTCAAGCCATTCTAGAAATGAAAAGGGCTTCATCCTGAAATTGGACTTGGCAAATGCTTTTAACAGGGTCAAGCACTCCTTTCTGTTTGTTGTTCTTCAAAAAATGGGCTTCACTTCTTCTTTCCTTGATCTCATAAGAGCTTTTATCTCTCGTCCTTGAATAGCTCCCCTTATCAATGGCAGGCTTGGCTCTGCTTTTCAATCCTTAAGAGGATTGAGGCAAGGTTGTCCTCTGTCCCCTTACCTATTCATCTTAATGGTTGAGTCCTTCAGTTGCGCCCTTGACCATAAGCAGCAGGCAGGCCTCATCACTGGCATCAAATTTGAAGATGGAGTAAAAAACATCAACCACTCCCAATTTGTTGATGATAACCTGTTGATAGGAGGGGCGTCCACAATCATAGCTCAAAGATTCAAATCTTTATTAGATAAATTCATGAGATATTATGGAGGAATGATAAATCATTTCAAAAGTTGTATATATGGATGGAACGCCTCAGCTCAAACACTCCAAAACATAGCCAAAATTTTTGGTGTGCCTTGCAAGTTAAATTGGGACCACTTCAGCTATTTGGGAATGCCAATGAGCATAGGAAACACAAGAGCTGAAGTATGGGAAACAACTTTAGACAAAATGAAAAGAAAAGTTCAAAAGTGGGGATCTGGTGCTCCTCAAATTAGGCCTTTCTTCTCTTCCTCTTTATCAATTCTCCCTTGCTCAGGCTCCAGCTTCATTTCACCACAAAATGGATAGTATTCTCAGATTTTTCCTTTGGCGGGGAGGGAAAAACGAAAGGAAAAAATTTAACTTGGTTAGTTGGAAACAAGTCATTCAAAGCCAAGAAAAAGGAGGTCTTGGAATTAGATCTCTAATGCTCACAAACTTAGCCTTTGGTGGCAAGATAGTCTGGAGACTTATCGAGGATCAGCCAGCGTGGTGGAAAAAGGTTTTGGAGGCCAAATATCTCTGCCACTCAAGGCAGCAACTTCTTACCACTGAAATACCCATCAGAAGCACCACAAGGATCTGGAAACTTTGTAAAAAAACCATCTCCTTTATGGCTCAAAATGTCTCCAAGGTCCCCAAAGGTGGCAACAAAATCAACATTGGAATTGATAAAATTATGGGGAATCAGCCAATTAGTAGTCTTGCAGGTATGGCTCCAATTCTTCTCTTTCTTCAAAGTAAAAGAATACACAGTTTAGACCAAATTTCTCAATGGGATACAAATACTTGGGCTTGGAAGAGATGGAGCCTTCCTCCCATCCCTGAACACCTCAAAGAGAACCTTGACAACTTCTAGATTCATCTTCACAACATTGCTCCTACAATTAAAAATGGTAAGGATGGATTTCGATGGAATCCCACTAGCACCAGTTACTCAATACAATCAGGCTATAATTATCTATATAACAGGGACTACCCGGCTCCACCATGGATATATTGGAAAACAATATGGAAATCTGAAGTCATCCTTAAAATGAAATTCTTTATGTGGACCCTCTTAAAAGGGAAAACCCTCATCGCAAAAAATTTGCAAAAAAAAGGTATTGTTGGACCTTCCCGATGCCCTAATTGTCAAGAGGCAGAAGAGTTGATCCAGCACCTCTTCATTTCGTGCCCCTTTGCTATCTCTTGCTGGAATAGCATTACCCCAATCGTCCCTCTCACCTGGAATTCACAGCTTTCCATTGGGGAAGTCCTTAACAACTGGAAAAAAAACTACCCCTGGCAATCCAAGAAAAACAATATTGCCAAGAGGGTGTGGAATTCCCTCCCATTTTCCCTCTTATGGAGATCTGGATTGCTAGGAACAACAAGGTCTTTAAAGATCAAGAGACCTTAACCAAACATCTTTGTAGCAAGGCCAAAAGCCTTGCGATAGAAACTATTGCAGCCAAGAGCACAAAGAATATTGACATGACAAGTCTTTGTGTCGAAGAAAGAGATTTCATCAGGAGTCTGATAGACAAGTTTAACATCCTTCCAACAACAAGAACCTACAACAAATTGGACAACAATCACTGCGACAACTGGAAAATACGACTTAAGCAGGATGAATTCAATAAATGGCTTCGCATTAGCAGCTCCCATTCCTTGTTCTTTGACGATGCCTCCAAGTCAAATCCGAGAGCAGCAAGAGCAGGGGGACTTATCTACAAACCCAATGGTGAGCCGTTAGTGACCTTTGAGTGGGGATTAGGGAACCTTTCAAATAACAGAGCAGAGGCTTTGGCGATCTATCAAGGTATACTCCAACTACAAATCCATGGAATCAGAGAAGCTATGATCTTTGGCGATTCTGTTATCATTATTAGTTTAATGATTAGCAAGTGAAAAGCCTCCAACATCTTCATACAGCAAACCATCAGTAGATGCCAAGCTATGATCAATCACACTCGGGATTTTAAATTTTTTCATATCCTTCACACCATAAATCGAGAAGCAAATAAATGCGCCAGTCAAGCATGCATTTATGGCCAAAAGGAAATATCCTTTGTAACAATGAGGATTTGTTTCAGTTCCTCCCATGATCCCCCTCATGACTTGCAATAATCTTCCATATCTTGAGACCTACATTTTTTTTCAGGGCGTACCCTGACCAAATCCAAAGCAATCCCGATGTAGCCTATTCTACACCATCGAAAATCTTCCCATCTCATCCTGCAGACTTCTCAACTTTTTTTATCTCTAGTCGCCCTTGTGAAATCCGTGATCACTCCAGTTTTCACCGCGTGATCATGTACTTTACTTCTTGTAACCCGCTCGCTACAAATTCCCGCGTGCATCCTCCTTGATTCCAGACCTTCTTTCCTATTTTTGTTGGTTCCATTGCTACAACGATCACCTTTGATCTCAGTTGTTCCTCTACCTTCGTTATTAGTGCCAATTCCTCTCATTCCCCCATCGCTCATTCCACTTCCTGTAGCTCCATTCTTGCCCGTCCTATTGCTACTACTCTCCCTGAGATTCATTGGCCTCTGTTCTCCCCCCACTCTTTTTATAACCCTCCTCCCTTTACAGCACTCCCCCTCGAGTCAGTGCTGCTGAGAATTGTCTCATTCCATCTCTATTCTCTATCTTCTTGTAATCATTCCGCCCTTTTACCTGCCCCTCCAACAGGTTCTTCCTTTTCTGGAATTTTTCTCCGCTTTTTTCTCTGTTCTTTGAGCTTTCACTTCTCACATTTCCCTATTTATCAGACCTTCTGTCTTGCTTTTATTGTCTCAGTGGTCTCAGCATTTTGGTGCAGTATTTTAGTGTATCTACAGGACAGAGCCAAGGACCTCGAGATGGCCCGTAGTGAAGACTGCCTTCATTGTCGTGACTTGCAGGAAGAACTTGAGCAAATCAACGCGCATGAGCGTCTCTTGGATGAAAAAATCAATTCCGCCACTCGGATAATCACTGCTAAATATGAAGCTGATTTGAACCTTTTTCTTCATCGTGTCTCCTCCCTGTAGGAGCAGTTTAATGCCTTATCCAATACTTGCGCTCATATTTAAGAATCTATGGACATTCTCAAATACATGATGGAAAAGCTCAATGCTCCAAGCACCAGTTCCTCTAGCATCAAGATCGCTGAAGCTTATAACCATCTGAAGGAATCCACTGCTCGACAGATCAACCACATAAGTATAGATTAGGATGTTTTGTAAACTCTGTTTACTCCTTTTCCAGTTTGTCCGAATCTACACCTATGCTAGTTCTCTTCAAGTAGGAAATGAAAGTAATTTAGCAGAATGTTTTAATGTAATCCAGTGGCAAGCTCAACCTGTGCGCTCTTCTCATGTAACTCTGGAGCTTAGTCTCCCTATCCTTTTTTGAGTATATCCAACAACTGAATTTGTCTAAAAAAAAAAAATTATAGAGGTCCATAAATGGTAATAATAATAATATTACTACAAATAAATAATATTTAAAAATAAACTCTAAGAACTTAATATACTTATAATGCTATAAGGGTTAAAATAGAATATTTATTATAAAAAAAAGTGAGAAGGGGAAGAGACACGGGGTGGAATCATGGAATCCATCTCTTACTCAATTTCCAACCATGATCTTTGTTAACTTTTTACGAACATTACAACATCTCTTTTGGGCTCTATATTAATTTTAATGGACATATAAATGTTTAACAATTTACGTATTATAATTTGGACATATTAATATAAATTCAACATATTAAGCGGACATGTAAAAATGTTTACACATTACCCCTATACTAGGTTGTAGATGCCTCTCGCACAATTATTATTAATTATAAAAAAAATAACATATGAGTTAAACATATATACATTTTAAAAAGCATGTAACAATATTTTTAACCATGGAGATTCACCTCCACTTTATCATGGAGGTTCTTAACTTGTAAATAATTTCTACAATATCATGGGCCAATCTCATGGCTTATCAATACCACATTCCTAATATGACATTTTCTTTTATCATGGAGATTCTTAACTTGTAAATAATTTCTACAATATTCTCATAGCTTATCAATACCACATGCCGATATGACATGTCTTGATATGACATTTTCTTTTATCATGGAGATTCTTAACTTGTAAATAATTTCTACAATATCATGGGCCAATCTCATGGATTATCAATACCACATGCCGATATGACATGTCTTGATATGACATTTTCTTTTATCATGGAGATTCTTAACTTGTAAATAATTTCTACAATATCATGGGTCAATCTCATGGATTATCAATACCACATGCCCAATATAACATTTTCTTTAATTAATTAATATGAGATAAATTCATTGAAAGAGCATAACTAACTTGGAGATAAATACCAACCTATAACCATCTTAACTTTGGATCTGCCAAGTGCCAAGAGGGATCAAATCTCTCTTGAGGTGAGAACCTCTTTTAGAGTGAAAAGAGATTTGATATCTCTGTACCGTGGGTAGACCCTGAGTTAAGATGGATCTAGGCGGGTTTATTCTAATTATTACGAGAAGAATACAATGGATTGGAGTCAGAAAATGTTAAATATAACATTACAACATTTTTGTTTTTTATTTTATTTTATTTTTAAACATTACAATACTGCTACCATACTGAACTGAAAAGAGCAGCAATTAACTTTTCATATATGAATACTTATTATGAATATTTTATAAAAATTAAATCTCTGCAATCAGCTAATAATTAGTAAATTAAAATATAAAAAGCATATCCAACTCATAATTACTAAATTAAAATGAAAGCCTATTCTGAAATATAGGCACTTATCCAGAAATATTAAATATTAGAATGGAAAAGAGATAGCACATCGAATTGAGTTCTGTGATGAGTTTCTTAACGCAAAATGGGGGCAGTTCGACCAAATTCTGACCATGGTATGGGCCCACGAAGAGTATAACCCATCTATATTGGACACTCATAAAAATCTTTCAACGCTGGATGTTTCAGTCCTATTATTTATTTATGATGGACTACAGTACATGCAAAGGAAACAACCGGAAATGAATTGCAGTAAGCCAATCTCCATACAGTAAAAGTGCCGGCCAATTTGCATGCAGTAAAAGGCCCTCGTAACAACGATTTGGTCGGTTTGTAGATCTTCCGAGAGTAAAAAACCATGCCAATAAAGATTTGGTTTAATATGGAGTTGTCTATAATGTGATTTTTTGGAGATTTTGGTGACGGAATCCAGGTTAAATCTTGATTTGTTGCAGTTAAAATGGTTTTTTAATTGCATATTTGGATTCAGCAACCTGAAAAACTCTTGGGACGCTTTGATTGTACAGAAACTAGTTATCAAACTTGCGATTCCAATAAATTGCTGTCGGATTTTCACTGGAAAAACCCACCTGAAAAGCTTCCAAAAAATCCAATAAATTGCTGCCGGATTTTGACTAGAAAAACTGACCTGAAAAGCTTCCAAAAAATCACATTATAAACAATTGCGTGTAATATATTATATTCACTCCACTGAGATTCAAATCCCCGTGCCATGTTTGCCCATTGTGGGCCATCTGACCCATGTAAGCAAGCACTTTCATGGAATAGCGACCAGGTGTAAGCGGACTTTGGAATCAGATGTCCCATTTGGAATATGCAGGTTGAACATGTTGATTGAAAGCATTTATGAAAGAACAGAAAGTACAAGGACATGGGCCCTCTAGTTCAAACTCATGCTGGTGAGGCTTTCAAAAAGAGGATGACAAGGGTTCAGATGACAGGAGTTCGATTCTCTTCGGGGAATTTTAGGGGCAAAAAAGCTTGAAGATTCAGCAGATTGGAATGTTTAGCAGACATACCACTGTCGCCATTCGAGAAAGAGTGGTGTAGCTTGCCATAAATTGCTTTGCACTATTCCGAAGACTCTCTATGTGTTGCCTATCGAGTTTAAAATCTTCCGATTTTTCTTCAAGAAAGGAACCAAAGGAAGCAATGGAGGAGTATAAAGTCTAGAACATTTTCATTGTGCAAAAGAAAGTGATAAGCAGTGCTGTCCAAAGCTGCGCTTACCTCCGTGACCGAGAAACCCCGATGAAAAGAAAATAATTGCGTTGCAGCGGCACGAATTTCTCACTATGGAACTCCAGGGTTCTGCAACCCAGTCTTTAACTTCATGGAACCTGCCATTTGGGGAAAAAGACGCTGAGTGGCCCTGCCAAGCTTAACCGTCAATGTCCAGTAGCACCTTTCCCCAATTCCAAACCGCGGTTGAAATTGGGGGTTCGTTTCCTAAGACCATACAGCCAGCAAAGGAAACGCTGCCACTGAGTCATGATTTTCACGATGTCTGCCTTAACCAAGTCAAAACCATCGCTTCGTCCTTGAAATCAGAAAGTAGAACCAGTGTGGTTAAACACTTCAGTCAGTTTGTAGGTTCTCTACCATATCATGGGTCAGAAGCATCCTGGTTTATGCCCTTCCCTATGCCCTGCATACTGCAACACACGATTAATTTAAAGCCATGGTACAGCTCTGGAATTGCATCAAAGCTACAGGAAATGTGGCGGTGGGAGAAATTTCTTTTATAATGATTTCTTTTCGGACGATTCAATCTACCGTTGTCTCTTCTGCAATTTTTCCCGTCAATTCAAAATGAGATCATGAAATTTAAAAATTTATCATTTTTTTTTTGGAAAATGGTCTAATAGCTTCTTGTTTTAAAACCTTTAAAATTTTCATAACTGTTTTTTTTAAACAATATGAATGGGTGATTCAATAGTTGAATTGAGGCTTCTGTGATCCATATCAAGTTTAAGAGAAGGACAAGTTGAAGAAACAGAACCCGCTTAGCATGTTAAATAGTTTGAGCAGAGACCCCAACAACGATCTTGTGATTTACGTCGAAGAATTTCTCTTAAAAATGAATGGGTGACTCAGATATACAAAGAGAAACTCCAAGCAAGGATCTAAGAAATTAAGGGAGGCATTGAAGCAAGTTCTTATTTAATCGATTGTGCAGTGAGGCATGCTCAGGATCGCGAAGATCAGATGAAAGACTTGGAAGATCGGGTGAGGCCACTTGTGGCACTTACAAAGGACTAATATGACACCATAACAATATTGAAGCAAGCCATAGGTCATAGTTCAACCAATTCATATATGAGAGTGAAGCTAAAATAACTAGAGATGTATGATGGGACTATAAAGTGATAAAGTAATGGGGAATTTGTATTGGGATGTGGAGCAAATGTTGGAATAGATGAAAGGGTGTTCTCAAGAGACAAAGTTTAATGAAACATCCATGTACATTACAAGAAGTTCTAAAGAGACAAAGTTTAATGAAACATCCATGTACATTACAAGAATAGTGAAGCTTTGGTGGAGGAATTGAGTTAAAGATTTAGGAACTAGTCACATCATAGATATGATCTCGACTTGGACATAGCTAAAAGAAACTTTGTATGCACAATTTTCACTAGGGAATCAAGACTGGGTGGAAAGAGATCTTCTGATGCTTTAGTCCAAAAGGCATTACATTCCATTCATAGTGCCATGTTGGAATGCTGAAAGCAGTTTTGAATCTGTCTTCTTCTTTGATAGCAACTTGGCAAAAACCAGACTTCATGTCGAATTTTGAGAATACTTTGGCTCCTGCAATTTTTGCAATTAAGCTTCCTTTATGTGGAATAGTATAGGTATCATATGCTAAAATAGAGTTGAGAGGTTTATAATTTATAACAAGTCTGGGCACTCCCCTGATCTGTTCTGAATGCTTATTTACATAAAATTCATAGCAGTTCCACGAACTGTTGGATTCTCTGATGAGTCCTTTTTGCAGAAGACCGAAGATTTCTTTTTGGCAAAGATTTCTATAGTCTATGTTCATGGGAATTGCCCTAATCTTACAAGGTTTTCCTTCATATTTATCTTTGAAATGAAATTCTACCGTGTGTTGCTTTCTGTGCCAGAAAGCCTTTGGGTTTTTCAACAACAATTAGTTTCCAGGTGCTTTCTTAGTTCTACAATTTTTTGTATGATTCGGGGAAGATGGAGTTGTTCTTTGATTCTGATTGAAGATTTAAAGTGTTTCAATTCTTCAATATTTTTCTCTGATAGTTCTACTTCTTGCATTGTTTGTACCATTGTGGAAATTTTGGGAGTAGAAATATATGGTAAGGTCAGTGTTTCTAGAAATCCTTTATGATTTGGTATTGAAATGAAAAATCTTGCTTTGCCATCAGGCAATTTGGCTGACCCATGGGATTCAACTGCTGCTAGAAACACATTTCCCAATATGCAGTCTATGGGAATTTCTCCTACTGCAAATTTTAACTTCATATAGTATTTTTCGAAATAGATGGTGGCAATAGGAACTTCATACCTGAAAGTATGAGTTCCAATTCCAATTACTTGTCGAGGAGCCACTTTATAATATTTAATTGGGACAATCTTTTTTTTAATAACATTGATATCCACGCTCGAATCAATCAACGTTCTCAAAGTGAACTTTTCTCCTTGGATATCAATGGTCAACAACACATGATGTTGTTGATATTGGATTGTCATTATTTTCATTTCTCCAAATCCCATTCCATAATAGGATTTATCTTCATAGATCTCTACATTATCATTCTTAATAGGCTCCTTCTTGTTTTCTATCTGAGAGATCTGTGTTTTCAGGCCAGCGATTTCTTTCTTGAGATGGTATATTTCCATGTTGACTTCTCCCAAGGTTAAGGACCTTGGCTAGGTATGCTCCTTGTTTCTTTGAAAAGATCTGGTGTTCTTATTATAGGAAGCATCTACAAATAGAGCTTTAGCCTGATTATTCTTTGAACTATTGTTGCCCTTTTCTTTGTGCATTGTTTGTAGAAAAGCTTCTAGAAGCACACCCACAAAGGCAACAACATGTCAAATCCTAGCTAAGCTTTAATGCTCATTGAGTTTACGTACATCAATCACCTTTCATTTGTGAACACAAACTTTTTAGAGAATGAAAATGCAAAAGCAACTCCATTCAGCATTATCTTACAATGGTAATATTTCTCGAGATGACTTTAGCAAGGGCTAAAAAAAGGGCGTGAAAAACAAATTAATTGGGGTTTTTTTTGCAGAGACATTTTTTCAAGAATGAGAAAAATACAAGGAAAAAGAGAGTTACGAACTTCTAATGAATTCAAACATATGAAAATGAGAGTTCAAGGACCTCTAAAATATTGTACTCAAATTCATTTGGAGGTGGCATCAACAACACGAGCATCCTCACGAAGGCATTAAACTTTTTTTAAAACATAAAGTGTGGAATGAAAGGAATCTAGAAACAACATTAATGGACCATGCGGGCCATCACATGAGGGCCATGTGCCCCATGACTTTGTCTACATAACATAGGTGCAAGGCTTGAATCAAGCCAACTAATTATATATCATGCTAATATGTCCATATGGGGGAAGATGGTTGTCTCGCCCATATCCTCTGTGTCAAATTGGATTGGTGGGTCATTGTTTTTTGTCGGCCTTCTTCTCTAGATGATAGTCATTTTCCGCATCCCTTAAGGCCATGCTTTCCCCATTGCTTTCTACCACTATTTTCCACAAATGATAGGCGCTTCCCCACAGATTATGTCCTAAATCAATGGAAACTAGGAATCGCAATTGGACCTAGATGATCCTCGTATGCTAGTTATGGGTGGATTAGAACATTGCCTATTGGAAGCTAAATATGAGAAATATACTCGATTGTGGAAGATCAGAGTGTACACTATGATGTAACTCTCAATCTTTAATTTTGTTCATTAGAGTAACTGCGGATATTTGTTGTTAATGAGAAAATCAAGGGCTATCTATCACCTAAAAAGGTCACATGTTTAGAGGCCCTGAATTGAACTACACCATTGTTGAGAACCTTCTATATTACAGGGTTAAGCCTATTTAAGAAAGTGTTTGCTACAAATAAGCCCATAAAATTGTGATTAAAGCTTAGAGTTGGCTGATACACACAATAAGCTAGGTAAACAAGGTTAGGTTACATATACCATGGTATTAGTACAAGGATTTCATTCATTATGAGGTTAAATATGTAGATTGAGCTAATATTGATGTAATGTTCCAAATGTAGAAAATTTGGAACAAACAGTGATATACAAAAGAAAATGCGATTCATACACAGAAAAATTAAACGAACAACAAATGCTCAATACACAACAGAAACGTGAAACAGCTGAGCCATTTTATTAATGGAGTGGAGCAAGTACAATAGCGGGGAAAATGCACCTGGGCTTGCCTCAAGGGTAATCTTGATAGAAATCAGGTGTCAAATAGTGATCTCAATGCTGGAAAGAACTGCTCCTCTAATGCTCTACGCTATCTCCAAGTAACTATAATTGTTGGCTCGAAAAGAGTTGCAAGAAACCCCACCTCTAGTGCTCAGAAAGTGATGAAACTTCAGCCACAAACTCCTTGGCCAAAACCCATAAAAACCTAGAAATGGTTTTTCCCGATTTGGACCTCCCAAAATCGACCCCCAAAGGCATTGTGTAATCCCTAGCAATTCTACACTGTTAGCTACAAAGATACGGCAGAAAACCCCACTTTCGGTGCTCAGATAATTCTAAAACTTTATATTTGGGATCCTTGTCAAAAACCCAGAAATGGTTTGGTCTGATTTTGACCTCCCAAAATCAACCTCTTCTATAGCCCACACCCTTCAAACAACTCCATAAATATGGCCTGCAAGGAATGACCACAAAGTCCTCCTCCAAGCTCTAAAATGGAAACAAACACCACTCCAAATATCTCCTCTAACCTCCACGGTAAATCTCAGCCTCAAGGACCAATACTCTACCCACCAAATGAGCTCCCACACACTACCTCTATGCTAGCCCAGGTAGTGAAAAAGTCACACTACCAAGCCAGAAGCTCAATCAGCTCCCAAACTCTCCTATATGTTGACAATCCTCCCTAGCCTCCTCTCCAGAAAATCTCACGTCAAATCTCCACTGCTAAGCACCACCAATGAACTCGGCCTCCTCTCCACTGCGTCCCCCATTAATACACATAACCTGGAAGGGAATGCTACTACTGGAAATCACAATGTGATCCTCCTCCTAAAGAAATGAAGAAAACCTTCCTGAGGTGGCACTCGAAGTCCCTCAAAGAAAGGCTGAGCTCTTTGCCTAAAGAACTCGTGCTAAATAACCAATGACTCGGCTAAGTAGCTCGAGCAACCAAAGGGAAATTGATATACTCCAATAAGATGAATGAAATGAGGAGAGCTACCTTCCTTATATAGATTTCGTGGAGCACTTTTCCCTTCAATTTTACCTCCATCATGGGCCCTCACTTAACCAGCTACATGCAAAACTTAACCACCTTCATGCAAACTGAACTATGAAGTGCGTCTTTCCCTAGTGTGGGTGGCCCCCATGTGTAATTTAACCACAACAAAATAACTTCCCCTAAGCCTAATCTTGATCCGGATTTAAACAGGAATGCAACAAATTACAGAGATAACCATAAACACAGAGATGCAGCGGAAATAATACTTCATTTCATTAATGTAAAATACTGAAATACGCTTACAAACAACAATGGAAATAAACCAGCTAGGGCAATGGTAGCTTATCTCTGAGAAGATATGTGGCGGCTACATGCCTCTTAATTGTGTTACAATGAGGCTCGAAGGCCTATTTATTGTTGAGAAACAATGGGGAACCCTAAACATCCAAAAACCTAACCCTAGAAGATGAAACGCCAAACTGTGGGCCCTGTTTGGGTAAATTGGTACATCAACTTCCCAGGGTCGTAACTTTGGCATAAAATCTTCGTTTGACATGCACAATATCTCATTAGAAATATCTATCCGAGAACTACAACATTAGGAAAAACCTCATAGTTTTCCCAAAAAACGTCGTTTAGGGCCTCAAAACGGCTCTGGAAGTTTAGGACCCAAAAAACTGCTAAAAATAGTAAACTGTGCTATAATTAAGGAAAATGAAAAGCTGAAAGAAACAATGGTGGGGGTCCAAGTGGACTTGGCAAGTGGCCACCAATATCCACCTAGATCATTCCTCCCCCCTTAAGAAGCAATGGTCCCCATTGCATTGAGTTCCTCCATGAGATGAGGGAACTTTTGTTGAACTTTTATTTTCTCTCTTCATTTAAATTATAAAAATAATATGTTAAAAAATCTTAATTAACATCTTATTTTTTTAATGTTCACTAGAATATTTTTATTTTTCAATGAATTATTGTTTTTTATATATTTTAAATTATAGTTATGGACCAAAATAATGAAACTATCAAATATTAAAATACACATCAATTTAAATAATCAT
>APFE031193992.1:8403-46468 GCA_000404065.3 Pinus taeda | reverse complement strand
TCATGAAGGTTGCAGGAGCATTCATCAATCTGAAAGGCATAACCAACCATTCAAAAAGGCCCTCCTTGGCTTTGAAGGTAGTCTTCCACACATCGGAGGGTTCGATTGGCACCTGGTGATATCTTGACTTCAAATTGATCTTGCTGAAATATTTTTCCCCCTTCAGTTGGTCCAAGAGGTCATCAATCTGTGGGATCAGGTACCTATTACAAACAGTGATCTTGTTCAGTGCCCGATAGTTAATACAGAGTCTCCAATTCCCATCCTTCTTCTGTACCAACATGATCGGGCTCCCACAGGGCAATGAACTTGGACGGATGTGACCTTTCTACAATATCTCCTGAATCTACCTCTTGATTTCATCATTCTCCATAACGGAGCACCAATAGATTGGTCCATTGGGCAGCAGTGCACCTGGGGTCATATCGATGGAGTGCTTGACTTGACAGTGCAGAGGAACCCCTGCGGGGGAGGTGAAGATGTCCTCGTACTCCTCCATGACCTTGCCCATCTGTAGTTGTCGTGCGGAGGGGCCCTGTCTAGAGTTCGTGGCCACCGTATTCTTTCCTTGAGGGCGTATCATCAGGAAAACGAATTTCTCGGTTTTGCAAACGAGCTTATTGCATTATTTTGCAGTAATCAAAGAGATGGTGGTAGGCAATGCTACCTCCGATATCTTGTACAACTTATTTCCCAATGTAACAATAACAGCACGGAGCCTTGATCATACACAACATGTCGCTTCCACAAGTATGGTTGTCCTAATAATACATCACAAACTTTAGGGGGAGTAATGTCACACAATACCTCATCCGTGAAGGGCTTGATGTTGTATGGAAGGCGACACTGTTGGCTCACGCGAAGATCCCGTCCTTGGTGAAGCCACCCGATGGTGTACGGTTTTGGATGTGTTGTGGTCGGTAAGCCCAGCCGCTTCATGACCTCTGCCAAAATGAGGTTCTTTTGGCTCCCGCTATCGACAATGAACTGTAGCAGGGAGCCCTTTACCCAGATTTGCGAGTGCAAGAGACTCTCCTCCTCCTCTGGATCTTCAAGTTCCTCCTTTTGGATCTTCATGGTGGCAACGGTGGCGTTGGGCTCCACATCGATAATATGCTTCCCTTTGTCATTCCCCTTGTCAGGTTTTGACTTAGAGTTGGAACATGCATCTGATTTTGAAACCTTTAGCTCGGCCACCAGTGACTGCTTGGCCCGACACTCACTTGTGTTGTGAGTGGAGTTCTTATGGAACTCACACCGCTTTCCAGTGTCATTTTTCGGCTTCACGGTGATGTTCTTTGCTTGCAGCTTTGGCGGGTTGTCTTGGGGTGCCCCGCCTTGACTTTATGCTTTGTTCTGTGGTTTGGGGGCACCTTTCCCTTTATTCAGATTCCCAGATCCAAAGTCTCACTTCTTCTATTTAAACGTTTGCTCGACCTTGACGGCATATCAATATGTCGTGCCGAGTGAGGGGATATTCAAGAATTCTATTTCTTCCTAGATGTACTTGTGCAGGTAGCTGCGGTATTTGAGTACCAAATGTTGCTCTGAATCCTTGATACCCAACTTTGTGTGAAGGGTATGGAAAATATTGGTAAACTCTAGCACGATTGGTCCCTTCCCTACCGCAGCGTGGTCCAATTTATGTATTGATCCTTATAGCTTCCGACATGGTAGTACTGCTCCTTGATGGCATCTTGGAATGAATCCCAAGTGGGTGCGGCTGAAAATAGTGAGCCTGTACTTTCATCCTTATGCCCGCAGTAGGTTTCCCACCAGTCCTTGACGTGGGGGGCTGCTTTGAGAAGAGCGAAAATAATATTTTCCCAACTGGAAAAATCATGAACAAAAAAAAACCCTCTAGCAGATTTAACCATTTATCAATGACATCTGCATCTATTTGACCCTTGAATATGGGGATTTCAAAATTAACTTGTACCTTAAACGGTGTGGTGTTTCCAGAGTAGCTGTTGGAAGCTGATGCATCGCCCCTGGGTAGCCGTTGAAGGATCTGGGAAAATTTGTCCATCATCATGTTCCTTTGTCGCTCAAGTGCTTCTTTGAGCAATATTTTGATAGGATCTCCTGCCCCCTCATCTTTCTTTTCATCCACCATGGGAGGTTGTCAGGATTTGCAAGGCTGATCTTGCAAAGGTTCGATCAGTTCAAGCCCTAACTCCTTATATCCTGACCTCGTTGGGGACATGCAAAGAAAAATAGAGAAAAAGCAGACCGCTCTGATACCACTGATTTGGATTTAAACAGGAACGCAACAAATTACAGAGATAACCATAAACACAGAGATGCAACGGAAATAATACTTCATTCCAATAATGTAAAACACTGAAATATGCTTACAAACAACAATGGAAATAAACCAGCCTAGGGCAATGGTAGCTTATCTCTGAGAAGAGATGTGGTGACTACATGCCTCTGAATTGTGTTACAATGAGGCTCGAAGGCCTATTTATTGTTGAGAAACAATGGAAAACCCTAAACATCCAAAAACCTAACCTAGAAGATGAAATGCCAAATTGTGGGCCCCGTTTGGTAAATTGGTACATCAACTTCCCAGGGCCGTAACTTTGGCATACGATTTTCGTTTGACGTGCACAGTATCTCGTTAGAAATATCTATTGGAGAACTTTAGGGCCTCAAAAATGGCTCTGGAAGTTTAGGACTCGAAAAACCTGCTAAAAATAGTAAACTATGCTACAATTAAGGAAACTGAAAAGCTGAAAGAAACAATGGTGGGGGTCCAAGTGGACTTGGCAGGTGGCCACCAATATCCACCTGGATCAAATCTCCTTATAAAAATCGAATGAGCCCCATCACCTCCAAAATCGGCCCCAAAATATAGAAATTAATCATGTTACAAAATAATTTAGGAAGGGACATTACAGTCCTCCCCTCCCAAATGTTGCTTGTCCCCAAGCAACTTCAGTGTTGGATGCTCAAGTATGTGCTCTCCCTCCCAAGTAGCATCCTCATCTGGCAAGCTCCTCCAATGCACCAAAAAAATTGCTTGTCCTTAAGAAATGCCTGAGCAAGCGTCCTCTCTAACTACTACTCCCCACTGTCACTAAAAATGTGTCAAGGTCTCAGATGTGGCACTGGATCGTGCCTAACCTCTGCAGTATCCTGATATGAAAGAATCCTTCAATATCATAATCCCATGCCATCTTGTCCAACATGAAGCTCCTCTCGCTCCACTCATGGTCCTGCATGGTGCGAGTACTAGAAGTCCCCTGCTCCATCAGTGACTCGCTAAATCCCAATGGAATATTTGTATGATCTCCCCTTGTAGTAGCTAGTGCATCCCTAAAGGTTATTGAGCTGTGAAGATTTGTGATGCCCCAGCGCCCTGCTAGTCCCAGAGTGGTGCCACCATGTTGACGTTGTGTTTCTCTAACTATGACATACTCCCCATCATATGCAGACAATATCCTCCCCTCCTTAGGCCTAGTGGCGAAAAAACTGTGAGAGTAAAGCTCATATTGCCTGGGCATATCCATGACGCCAATATCTACCCCTCCATTGCCAATCTCAACTCTGAGCCATAAAAGGACAAGTCTGCCTTGTCATGCAGTGGAGGTTTCAGTGATCCCCAATGTTTCAAACCCAAAGTGAACTGGATCATCCTCTGCCATGTCCCTACTCATCATAAAGTGGAGTGATATGCCTACCAACTGGATCCTCAGATTCCCCAAACATACAGGGAGCTCATAACTCCCACTCCTCATAGGATGTCGTTGTCTAACGTTGTTACCAGCTAGAACCCATCTAGCACTCATTTCTGATCCCTGTATGTATTCCTTTGGTGGACCCCAAGTATAAGGAGTAGGTCTCATGCCTGTGAAGTTACCCTGCTCCTACCAGACCACGTAGTAAAATCTGTTATCCCAACTATTGATGATACACCTCGACACTGCTCAGAGTCTGCGTAACCCCCTGTAGACGAAGTCTACCATTCAGTGTCCCTCAAGTGTGAGCTCAGGGGTGGAACATATGCTACCTCGGCTATCAACCATGGCATCCCTAAGTGTGTATCCGACAACTCATGCTCCTACCAAGGGTCTCAACTGAAGAGTCTCCTCCCGGCTAATGGCACGTGGTGTCTCATCCAATTGTCTAGGGTGAGCCTCCCATACCCTGCTGCCTAAATGGAGAGTGTTAAGGGGAAACAACCAAACACTTTATGACTATAAGCAACACTAGAGGATGATGGGAGAGTATGTCCCAAACGGTATAAGCAACATTCTTCCAGAATGCCCAAGAGTGATCCTACAGACGACACTCTCTCTGCCTTGGATCTGTTGATAACTCCCTCGAAGCCCTATCTCCGCTAAGCATGGTGCCCACATGTGCTCAACAATGTCCTCATCGATCCTAGGTGAGATGCATCCAATGGTACATGTAATGACCCTGCCCATATGCCTCTTTGGAGGCAACGCTCCAAGAGCCTACTGCGTCGCACCATGCATCACTACACACCACCAAGCAACACCACATTCCTTGACATGCCACTATATGCCGCAACCTGTCCTTGTACACCATTGGATACCCCAGACTAAAGTTATTACATCATGTACCATCTTGTGTCTTTCTTGTGTCATTGCACAAGTCACTCCCTGCATGTACTCAATGTGACTTGTCGCACTCCCCCATGTGTCTCCATGCCCATCTACAGACTAGTGCTCCACGCTAGATTCTCCTACCCATCCCTAAATGAGCTGGCATAAAGTTGTGTCCCTATGCGTTGGCCCACACCCAACCGGTATCATCACCTCCATCATCACATCATCATACCCTCTAGTGAATGGATCTTCACTCTAAATCCGCCCTAAGTGATCCGAGAAGTGAATCTCCTTATGCGTCAACAGTGATGCTACCCCTGCACTGCTCCTTTGTGTCCTTTGTGCCCCACACAAAAGTGAATAATCTCCATACAAGGTTCCATCTGGTGGCTTTCCAATGCCACCTCCTCTAACAAACTCTTGCCAGAATGTGTTGATCACCCCATGATCCTATGTACAAACACCATACTAAGTCAACCCAGGAAGCCTATCCATAAACTGGTTGGCCACTAGTGCTAACCGAAACTCTCCTAGCATAGGTAGCATAGGTGCACGCTCGACTGCTAAGTCAACTATACTCTCTAGGTCGCAGTCAATTGATATACCTGGGAAATGATAGGTGGTCCCTCCCGGATCCCAATGCCAATCGGGGCTTCTAACATCCCTAGTGCCTAGAAACTCCTATTGAGCTCCACTTGGGTCCACTACCACCTCCATAGCCCACTTCACCGAGTACCAACTCAGAATCTCTTGCCACCCAACCCCAAGAGATGGATCAAATGCACGAACTCCCGCACCTAGAACAACCCCAACATGCGGGTATTGCACCCTATGCAACTTAGGTCATCTCATCTCGCTATCCTATTTCATACATAAAATTTGACTAGGTAGCTTTGTCTCTCTCTGTTCAATGGACCAAGGTAACATAATAATTTTTGCTAGCCTTGTCTATGTATGCCCGAAAAGGGCTGCTCTCATGCTCCAATGTGCACTCTAGCTACATTAGTAAGGAATCCAACCACCCCCAAACGTGAGTAAATTTGGCTGTGGACACGACACAAACGCTCTCATGCCCTCCAGTGCCTCATTTTGCTGCAAAATAGCCTCACGCACTAATGCGAGCTTCCTTTTTACTGCTAGAAGGTCGGCCTGAAATTGGTGGAATTGTCGTGGGCATCTATCACCTGTAAACTTGGTCACGACTTCATATACCTCAGCAACTGTTGCATCTCGTTCATGGGTGGCTCCTCTTCAACAGATGGCTCTATGTGTGTAGGCTCTATCTTCTCCACTAAGGTGTCAACCGTGGCTATCAAAGAGATCTCTAATAAAGGAGATTCATGTGCCACACTGAGTATATCGATGTGCTCCTCACCATCCTATGGGCTCTTAGCATCATCCTCAACCTCCTCCTCATGCTCCTGATATCTAAAGCCAGGTCTCCACCAGCAAAAGCACCCCCTCACCCTCTAAATGTCTTTGTCCTACCTCCTCCTTTTCAGGAGATCTGGTGCCTTGATTTGGTCGACTTTTCCCACATTATGTAGATGGTTGCATCCCCACGACCTGCTCACCTCTAACATCTCTGTTGTAAGGGTGAGGATGGGTTTGGTTTTCCACCCTCCTCAATTGGGCTGACCGCTTATTGTCCCAATGAATTCTACCCTAGAATTTCTGCATGCTAGAATTTCCTTTAGCCATGGGTTTGTTTCTAATTTCACTTGTCACTGTGCACTCATACCCAAAACTTCCATGATCTTCTCACTAGTTTCCCATAGCTAGGCCAAGATCATGCTTTGATAGCATTATAATGTCCCAAATGCAGAAAATTTGGAACAGAAAGTGATATACAAAAGCAAATGTGATTCATACAAAGAAAAAATAAATGAACAACAAATGCTCAATACACAACAGAAACATGAACCAACTGAGCCATTTTATTAATGGAGTGGAGTAAGTACAATAGTGTGGAAAATGCACCTAGGCTTGCCTCAAGGGAAATCTTGACAAAACTCAGGTGTCAAACAGTAATCTCAATGTTGGAAAGAATTGCTCCTCTAATGCTATGCACTGTCTCCCAATAACTACAACTGCTAGCTGGAAAGGAGCTGCAATAAATCCCACCTCTGGTGCTCAAAAAGTGATGAAATGTCAACCACAAAATCCTTGGCCAAAACCCAAAAAAACCCAGAAATGGTTTGGCCCGATTTTGGCCTCCCAAAATCGACCCCCAAAGGCATTGTGCAATCCCTAGCAATTTTTCACTGTCGGCTGAAAAGCCCACTTTCATTGCTCAGAAAATTTTGAAACTTTATACCTAGGATCCTTATCAAAAACCCAGAAATAGTTTGGCCTGATTTTGGCCTCTCAAAATCAACCTCTTCTATGGCCCATGCCCTCCAAACAGCTCCAAAAATATGACCTGTAAGGAATGACCACAAAGTCCTCCTCCAAGCTCTGAAATGGAAGCAAATACCACTCCAAATATCTCCTCTAACCTCCACAACAAAGCTCAGCCTCAAGCACTAATACTCTACCCACCAAATGAGCTCCCACACACTGTCTCTGTGCTAGCCCAAGTAGTGTAAAAGTCACGCTGCTAAGCCAGAAGCTCAATCAGCTCCCAAACTCTCCTAGATACTGACAACCATCCCTAGCCTCCTCTCTGGAAAATCTCGCGTCAAATATCCACTGCTAAGCACCACCAATGAACTCGGCCTCCTCTCCACTGCGTCCCCCATTAATACACATAACCTGGAAGGGAATGCTACTATTGGGAATCACAATGTGATCCTCCTCCTGAAGAAATGAAGAAAACCTTCCTAGGGTGGCACTCAAAGTCCCCCAAAGAAATGGTGAGCTCTTCGCCTGAAGAACTCGTGCTAAATAGCCAATGACTCGGCTAAGCAGCTCGAGAAACCAAAGAGAAATCGATATATTCCAATAAGATGAATGAAATGAGGAGAGCTGCCTTCCTTATATAGATTTCGTGGAGCACTTTTCCCTCCAATTTTACCTCCATCATGGGCCCTCACTTAACCACCTACATGAAAAACTTAACCACCTTCATGCAACTGCATCTTTCCCTAGTGTGGGTGGCCCACATGTGTAATTTAACCACAACAAAATAACTTCTCCTAATTCTAATCTCCTAATAAATATCAAATCAGTCCCATCACCTCCAAAATCGGCCCCAAAATATAGAAATTAATCATGTTCCAAAATAATTTAGGAAGGGACATTACAGTCCTCCCCTCCCAAATGTTGCTTGTCCCCCAACAACTTCAGTGTTGGATGCTCAAGTATGTGCTCACCCTCCCAAGTAGCGTCCTCATCTAGCAAGCTCCTCCAATGCACCAAAAAAATTGCTTGTCCTTAAGAAATGCCTAAGCAAACATCCTCTCTAACTGTTGCTCCCCATTGTCACTGCAAAATGTGCCAGGGTCTTGAATGTGCCACAGGATCGTGCCTAACCTCTGCACTTTCTTGATATGAAAGAATCCTCCAATACCAGGATCACAGGCCATCCTGTCCAACATGAAGCTCCTCTCGCTCCATTCATTATCCTGCCTGGTGTGAGTACTAGAAGTCCCCTGCTCCATCAATGACTCACTAAAACCCAATGGAATATTTGCATGATCCCCCCCGTAGTAGCCAACGCATCCCTAAAGTTTATTGATCTATGAAGAGTTGTGATGCCCATCTTCCTGCTAGTCCCAGAGTGGTGCCACCATGCTCACGTTACGCTGCTCTGACTATGACACACTCCCCATTGTGCGCAGACACTATCCTCCCCTCCTGAGGCCTAGTGGTGAAAAATATTTGAGAGTCAATCTCATCCTGCCCCAGCATCTCTATGATGCCAATATCTACCCCTCCACTGCTAATTTATACTTTGAGCCATAAAAGGACAAGTCTACCTCGCCATGCAGTGGAGGTTTTAGTGATCCCCCATGTTTCAAACCCAAACTGAACTAGATCATCCTCTTCCATGACCCTGCTAGTCACAAAGTGGAGTGATCTGCCCGCCAACTTGATCCCCGGATTCCCCAAACATATGGGGAGCTCATAACTCCCACTCACCACAGGATTTCGTTGTGTAACGTCGTTACTAGATAGAACCCATCTGGCCCTCATCTCCGATCCATGTATGTATTCCTTGGGTGGACCCCAAGTATAATGAGTAGGTCTCATGCCTGTGAACCTGCCATGCTCCTGCCAGACCATGCAGTGAAATATGTTATCCCAACTATTGAGGATACACCTCGACACTGCCCGGAGTTTGGGTACCCTCTTGTAGACGAAGTCTACCATCCACTGTTCCTCAAGTGTGAGCTCAAGGGTGGAATATATGCTACCTCGGCTATCAACCATGCCATCCCTAAGCATGTATCTGATAGCTCGTACTCCTACCAAGGGTCTCAACTGAAGAGTCTCCTCCCGACTAATGGCACGTGGTGTCTCATCCAATTGTCTAGGGTGAGCCTCCCATACCTTGCTGCCTAAATGGAGAGTGTCATGGGGAAACAAAGAAACACTAGAGGGTGATGGGCCAGTATGTCCCAAACGGTATGATCAACATTCTTCCAGAATGCCCGAGAGTGATCCTACAGACGACACTCTCTCCACCTTGGATCTGCGGATAACTCCCTTGAAGCCCTGTCTCCACTAAGCATGGTGTCCCTAGATGATCAATAATGTCCTCATCGATCCTAGGTGAGCTACATCCAACGGTACACCTAATGACCCTACCCATATGCCTCCTTGGAGGTAATGCTCCAAGAGCATGCTGCATCGTAGCATGCATCACTACACACCACCAAGAAACACCGCATTCCTGGACATGCCACTGTATGCCGCAACCTGTCCCTGTACACCACTGGATACCCCCAGCTACAGTTATTCCATCATGTACCGTCTTGTGTCCCACCTGTGTCACTGCACCAGTCACTCCCGGCATGTACTCAATGCAACGTGAGGCACTCCCCCATGCGTCTCCATGCCCATCTGCAAACCAATGCTCCTACCCATCCCCGAATGAGATGGCCTAAATTTGTGTCCCTATGCATTGGCCCACACCCAACTGGTATCATCACCTCCATCGTCGCATCATCATACCCTCCAGTGAATGGATCTTAACTCCAAATCCTCCCAGAGTGATCTGAGAAGTGAATCTCCCTATGTGTTAGCAGTGATGCTACCCCTGCACTGCTCCTCTGTGTCCTCTGTGCCCCACACAAAAGTCAAGAATCTCCAAACAAGGCACCATCTGGTGGCTTGCCAATGCCACCTCCTCTAACAAACTCCTGCGAGAGTGTGTTGATCACCTTGTGATCCTGTGTACAAACGTCGTACCAAGTCAACCCAAGAAGCCTGTCCATAAATTGGTTGGTCACTAGTGCTGACCGAAACTCTCCTAGCAGAGGTGCATGCTCGACTGCTAAGTCAACTATACCCTCTAGGTCGTAGTCAACTGTTATACCTGGGAAATGATGGGTGGTCCCTCCCTGATCCCAATGCCAGTTGGGGCTTCTAGCATCCCTAGTGTCTGGAAACTCCTACTGAGCTCCACCTGGGTCCAATATCGTCTCCATAGCCTACTCCACCAGGTACCAAATCAGAATCTCTCACCACCCAACCCCAAGAGAGGGATCAAATGCACAAACTCCCTCACATAGAACAACCCCAACATGCGCGTGTTGCACCCTGTGCAACTCAGGTAGTCTCATCTCGCTATCATTGTCAATACATAAAATCTAACTAGGTAGCTCTGTCTCTCTTTGTCCAATGGACCAATGTAACCTAATAGTGCTGCCAACCCCGTCTATGTATGCTCGAAGAGGGCTACTCTGATGCTCTAATGTGCACTCTAGTTGCACCAGTAGGGATCTAACCACCCCCCAACGTGAGTCAATTTGGTTGTGGACTCGGCACAAACCGCTATCATGCCCTCCAACTCCTTGTTCTACTGCAAAATAGCCTCACGCACTAATGCGACCTTCCTTTTTAATGCTAGAAGGTCGGCTCGAAACTGGTGGAATTGTCGTGGGCATCTATCGCCTGTAAACTCGGTCACAGCTTCAAATACCTCAACAATTGTTGGCATCTCGTCCATGGGTGTCTCCTCCTCAATAGATGGCTCTATGTGCATAGGCTCTATCTTCTCCACTAAGGTGTTAACTGGGGCAATCAAAGAGGTCTCTAATAAAGGAGACTCTTGTGCCACACCGGGTATATCGATGTGCTCCTCACCATCTTGTGGACTCTTAGCATCATGCTCAACCTCATCCTCAGGCCCCTAATATCTAAAGCCAAGTCTCCACTAGCAAAAGCGCCCCCTGGTCTCACCCCATAAATATCTTTGTCCTGCCTACTCCTTTTCAGGAGATCCAGTGCCCTGATCTGGTTGACTTTCCCCAAATGATGTAGATGGTTGCATCCCCACGGCTTGCTCACCTCTAACATATATGTTGTAAGGGTGACGATGGGTTTGGTTTGTCACCCTCCCCAATTGGGCTAACCTCATCATCCCAATGAATTCTACCCCAGAATTTCTGCATATTGGATTTCCCTTAAGCCATGGGTTTGTTTCTGATTTCACCCATCACTGTGCACTCATACCCAAAGCTTCCATGATCTTCTGGCTAGTTTCCCACAGCTGGGCCAAGATCATGCTCTGATAGCATTGTAATGTCCCAAATGTAGAAAATTTGGAACAGGCAGTGATATACAAAAGCAAATGCGATTCATACATAGAAAAATTAAACAAACAACAAATGCTCAATATGCAACAGAAACGTTAACCAGCTGAGCCATTTTATTAATGGACTAGATCAAGTACAATAGTGCGGAAAATGCACTTGGGCTTGCCTCAATGGCAAGCTTGACAAAACTCAGGTGTCAAACAGTAACCTCAATGCTGGAGAGAACTACTCCTCTAATGCTCTGCGTTGTCTCCTAGTAACCACAATTGCTAGATGGAAAGGAGCTACAAGAAACCCCACCTCCAATGCTCAGAAAGTGATGAAACTTCAGCCACGAGATCCTTGGCCAAAACCCAAAAAAAACCCATAAATGGTTTGGCCCGATGTTGACCCTTCCAAAATTGACCCTCAAAGGCACTGTGTAATCCCTAGCAATTATGCACTGTCGGCTGCAAAGATATGGTTGAAAACCCCACTTTTGATCCTCAGAAAATTCTGAAACTTTATATCTAGGATCCTTCTCAAAAACACAGAAATGGTTTCGCCCGATTTTGATCTCCAAAAATAGACCTCTTTTATGGCCCACACCCTCCAAACATCTCCAAAAATACGACCTACAAGGAATGACCACAAAGTCTTCCTTCAAGCTCTAAAATGGAAGCAAACACGACTCAAAATATCTCCTCTAACCTCCACAGCAAATCTCAGCCTCAAGGACTAATACTCTACCCACCAAATGAGTTCCCACACGCTACCTCTATGCTAGCCCAGGTAGTGTGAAAGTCACACTGCCAAGCCAAAAGCTCAATCAGCTCCCAAACTCTCCTAGATGCTGACAATCCTCCCAAGCCTCCTCTCAGGAAAATCTCACGTCAAATCTCCATTGCTAAGCACCACCAATGAACTCAGCCTCCTCTCCATTGTGTCCCCCATTAATACACACAACCTGGAAGGGAATACTACTGTTGGGAATCATAATGTGATTCTCCTCCTAAAGAAATGAAGAAAGCCTTCCTAGGGTGGCACTCGACGTCCCCTGAAGAAAGGGTGAGCTCTTCGCTTGAAGAACTCGTACTAAACAACCAGTGACTCGGCTAAGCAACTCGAATAACCAAAGAGAAATCGATATACTCCATTAAGATGAATGCAATGAGGATCTAGCTACCTTCCTTATATAGATTTCGTGGAGCACTTTTCCCTCCAATTTTACCTCAATCGTGGGCCCTCACTTAACCACCTACATGCAAGACTTAACCACCTTCATGCAAACAAACTAGGAAGTGCGTCTTTCCCCAGTGTGGGTGGCCCCCATGTGTAATTTAACCACAACAAAATAACTTCTCGTAAGTCTAATCTCCTAATAAAAATCAAATGGGCCCCATCACCTCCAAAATTGGCCCCAAAATATAGAAATTAACCCTGTTCCAAAATAATTTAGGAAGGGACATTACAACTGGTCATTTAAGTTCTCTATATTAATTACAAAGAGTAATAACCAAGCATGCAAGTGTAGACAACACATAACACTACATAATTGCACAATCGAGAACCAAGGGTCATCTTGATCTGGATGACGTCGCCAAACAAGATGACAGGGATGATATTGACAAATCAAAATAACATAAAAAAAGACAATTATTAGACAACAACGAATCTCTAAAATATCACTACTAAACACTACTATGAAAAGAGGTCTATAAAGTATTCAAGGAAGATTGTTTTAGTTATGTATTAATTTTTTTCTTAGTGTTTTAGTTATGCATATATCTTTTTCTTACATACAAATAATTAAGGGAAAATAGTACTTGCTTGTTAATAATTTAGAGCGTTGATATTGGATTTTTGATTTGTTTTTTAAGTGAGTTAATTTTTTTCTACATGAACAAAAAAAAATTTGTAATTTTTATTTATTTATAAAAAATAAAACAAAAAAAATTACATTTTTTGAGAAAAAGTGTATTTCAAAAGAAAGTTTTTGAGTGTTTGTATTGTGAGCTAACATGGTTTTGCCTGGTACAATTTTTTGAATTTGCTTTAAGATTTACAAAACTAATTACATGGATTGTATTATAAAAAAATTAGTAAAAAAACAATGGTTTTCACCCAAAAAAAATTGTGGGATTCAATGTATATTTAATGGGAAGTGTTCATATAAAAAATTTAGTCCTTCCAATGAGTCATTTAAAGATGTATTCATATAATAATTATTTAATAAAAAAATTTAATGTGAATTCATTATTAAATTATGATAATTTTTCTAATTTAAAAAAAAAAACAGACAAAAATTGCCATGCACATAATCACTTTTGTTTGATATTTGGAAACGAGAATGTTAAAGCAAATCACGGAGAGATGTGTAAACAAAGTTTAACAATAATGTGTACGTTTTCACTATCAAGTGAATAAAAAAATGCAAGTTCTAACTAAAGGTGAAATTAATAAAATTATATACGCTTGTTTTTCATGAATTATTAGAGAATTTACTTTTTCTAAAAATTGAATTATAATTATTGTATTTATATCAATTAAATAGTCAGTAAATGTGAATAGAAACTCATCTATAATAAATATCAAAATTCTCTATTGGATTGTATGAATAAGTGGCAATGGAGGTTGGAGGGCATCTGTCACTCTGTTGCCTCTTTAGGCATTTAATAGGGGTGGCATGGCCTTCCCGATCATGAAAGAGCGTGTAAACTTAATTCCCCTTGTCATTCAATGAATCATTGCTATCCTTCTGTTGTCTTTGCATTTCAAACAAAGGTTGATTGGAATTTATGTCGGATTGTGTTTCCCTTCCCACTGCAGGTGGGAATATTATCTTGGAAATGGTTCAACGATAGACTAACAATAAGAGGAAGCTTAGATTTAGAATGGTGTAAACTTCAGACTTCTTCCATGCTTGGGTCGCATGTCTCCAAATTTAAGGTGGCAGAGGCTTGGGCATTAATGTGCCTTATTTTGGCCCTTGTGTTCTATAACAACCTGGACTTTAGACATAAAACTAATTACCTCAATTTATGCAATTAATGCAATTAATAATCGACACTAATTAGCATAGAATTTCACAAATCATTCCACTAATTAGCATAGAATCTTGAAATCATTAGCAAAGGAGACTTACCTTATTGGTGATTTCAAAGTTGTAATGCTACCCAAATCTTGGTGACCGCAACAAAGTTTTGGAGACGACTCTCCACCCAACTATTTGCTCAGCTACACATAATCCTTCTCCAGATGGCCACCTCTGAGCCCTTAAATCAACTACTAATGCTAGGAAATCCTTTGTCTCACAACATTCTCCTTGAGAAAGAATGAAAAATGCTTCTCATCTCCCTTTTTATCCATTAAATAGAACAAACAATTCCAAAAATGAAAAAGAATAGAAAAGAGATCCGCATGCACACAATCCATGTGTCAACATGCCAACTTTTATTTCTTTGTTTTAAGTTTGGCTTAATTCAACATTTTTTCTTAAGCTAACTTTTGCTTATTTTATTTCATTTTACTTTTGTTAACTTACTTATTCTTACTATTTATATATATATGATGTAGATAACTTTAGTTTATTATTTATTATTATTTCTATTATTTACTTGTATTCTTATTTATTATTTATTGTTATTCTTATATTTTCTTTATTATTTACTTATTTACTTATTTATATATTAATATTATTTCATCTATTATTATTATTATTACGGGGCATTAAATACTCCCCTCTTTAAGGAACTTTGTCCCAAAGCTAAGTTGAATCATTTAACTTCTTATTTATTTTATTTACTTATTTATTACTTCAGGTTTTCCCTACACCCTATATTGAACTAGTATACCAGCACGCATCGAAAGTTACACAACACTAAGGAAATCCCAAGGAATCTCAATCTTTTTTCCCAACTTTCAGAACTAGGCATAAACCTCATCGGTTTATACCATATCCCCAAGCATCGCCCTATGGCTCAAACCTCATTTTCCCCAAGGCAGACATCTGATCCCAGTACTCAATGACTCTACGCATCTTGCAAGGGTTACCCAACTCCCTTCACACTCACTATGGTGCACAATCTCAGGCATTGAAGTCCTCACACCCCCTCTGGACTTCTGCATTCCAATCCAATATCAAGCACTCGGCATCCTCAAGATGGTCCCATATACCCTCAAGAGCTATCCATCAATAGTTATACAAGACAAAAGAACCACTGACATATTTAGTGTTAATTGAGAATGTCCCCATCCCATATGGCATTACATATTTTCCCTTGTAGGTATGGTTTCCCACGAATCATCAAATAAACCGGCTCTCTTAGCCCATTTGTGGATTTTTTGTCAATCACCACATTTCAACATGCAACCAATGCATTAGTTATAACATCACAGTATCATAGAAAACAATCCACATACCAACTCTTGCATGTTATCATGAGAACATAACATCATTGTTAATCACAACATTCTGAATAATAGTGAAGTGTATGCTCATGCATGTCATAAAATCTGCATGCAATTACCACATGCTTCACATCATGAAATATCATCATAAGTTATAAAATCAACATATATGTATTAAAGATATATCATGACATCACATAAAAAATGGAACCACATGTCAATATAACCTCATATCATAACATCATAAATATGAGAATTGTTTCAATATATGGAATATCAATAATGCACCACAAGCATTCTTATCATGTTTCATCAGAAAAATCAATTTCATTTTCCTGTATAAACAATTAATATCAACTACAAAATAATATTATTCAGCATCCATCTAGGATCTAGACTATCTCGTTAATATTATTAGTGTCATGTTTTCATCAAGATACCAATTAATAAGCATTTCATGTTTTAAGGCATCAAAGGAACATAATTTCCTAATCATACATCTTAATTTCCCTAATTCATGTATATAGTTAGTCACCCATGGAAAACATTACAATGTGGTAGTCCCCTTAGAGGGAAAAATTATTATATATGTTGCCATCCACATAACTTATCTTCCTCCAATTGATCAATTTTATCACGAATTCATTTCTTAATCTAATTTCATTAGATTTCAGTGTCATTGAAAATGACCTTCTTTATTATCATAATTATTCAACTTCAATAGTTGAGTGTCAATGTTTTCTTGCTTATATGCATCATCTCTAAATAAACCTTATAGTGATTATCATCATGTTCTTATATGGAAATAACTTTATGATTTCACAACCATTTTCCGCCAAGTTGTTCATTGAGGAAGTACCTTTACAGTACCAAGTTATGATTATTCCAAAATCCTCCATTATGTTCTAAAATAGGTTGTCCATTCCTATTGATTCTTATCCTTATTGTGATGCTTCCACTCACTCGCTTTAAATAGCTATTTAGTCTTTTTTTTTGTTCATCTCCTCATTCTATGTTGGTAATCATTATGAGGGCTACCATTTGTTATCTTCAATATAGAATTTACAAGTTCTTTCTATGTCCTTATTCCATAAGATAATCTATCAAACATACCCTAATAATATTGGAAATCAAACTTAGAAACTTTCCTTCTTTTCTTAAAATTGTTGTCTATTGATATATATTTTTCTGTCATCTTATTCTAATGTGAAACATAGTCTAAGATGCCTTGACCAAAATGAAATGAATAAGTGATATATAATTTACACTAAGGAGTGCACATTAGAAACCTTGTTGATCCATATAAGCCTCATTTCTTCATGTTTTTTTTCCAAGGGCCTCATTTATTTATGTTATGATTGGAAGGTTATATTTCATTTATTTATGTTATGATTGGAAGGTTATATTTCCATGCCAACTAGTAGAGTTAAGATCTTCATCCAATTGCCATTATTCAAACTATTTGACCAAATTTTGTTCCATGCACCAACTTGATTTATTCAATTATCTTTCTCTAAAATCTAAGAGATGATAAAATGCTCAAGTTCATGTTTTCTCAATCTAAGGATGCCAATGCCCTCCTTAAAAGTAATTTACCACCCTTTAGTATCTACAAGTTTTTAAAAAATCATTCCAAAAGAAATTCCTTGGAAAGTGATGTTAAATCAGAGAAATTGAGATTGGTTTAAAAAATCTTAAAAAAATAAAATTAAAAATCCATGTCAACTTACAAAGTAAATTTCTAAAATCATTATTTTATCTAATTCCTTAAATTTTATCACCCTAAGTTATTTCAACTTCCTAAAAACAAATTCTCTAAAATTATTGTTTAATTTATCTCTATAATTTTCCAAAATAATTTTCTAAAATTATCATTTAATTTTTACACATAAAATACATTAAAATCTTACTTGAAATATAAAACTAAATCATTGTTAAAAATATTAACAACAACATACTTTATTAAAAGATAAATGCATTAAAAGAAAAAACAATCTTTACACATAAAAGTCATCAAAATCTTACTTGAAATATAAAGATAAATTTTTTGTTAAAAACCTTAACAACAACCTACCTACTTTATTAAAAGATAAATACCTTGAAAGAAAAAACAATCAAAACGTTTAGATCACCAACCTTTAGTTTTCTTAGAATCTATTTTGAATGGATGGTAAACTATCAAAAACTGTGGAACATAGGCCACTACATTTATAACTAGAAAAGTATATAAGGGATAAGATAGCCTAGATTTTTCAGAATTTAGGAGTGAATTAATGTTATATTCTTTAAAGTGAAGGTTAGAGTACTAAGGAATTAAGAGAGGTAACCTATGAATATGAGTACATCTCCAACAAAGTCCGGGCCCATTACAAACGGGAATATATGCTTTTTAACAATTTTTCAGGGCAGAAAAAGTATAATATTATTTATATAAGAGATATAAAAGAGTCTGCATGGTACAAAATAGACAGGATATATATATGTTGCTTATGAAAAGCAACTGTTCGACAAAAAGAGAAAAGACATATACTCTAATATATCAGATCATGACATGATCGATAGAGCATTAAGACCCTGAAGAACATAAATCAACATATATCGGATATGATCAAAGAACAAAAAACTAGATCAGAGGACCATATCATCCTTCGCCAGGATAAATGAGAAGATCAAAACTGACTGCCATACCCAGGAATAGATCATAGAGATGTGTAAGTACCTGTTCAAAAAACCCAAAAATCTCATAGCATATAGATCATAAATCATTTCGACTGAAAAAAGAACAGCAGATAAAAGCAGAAGAAAAACATATGAATATTGATAACTAGTAGAAGGGAGGGAAAAAGTCTTGTATGTAGATATTTATGCCATCTGAGAAAACCTGCAAGTGCCACAATTCCGGATCATCCAGAAGGCCTTTTTTAGATAGACAATCAGCTTCTTGGTTTAGCTCCCTGCGAATGTGATTTATAGAACCACCATTTAAAGAGTTCCATAAAAAACAGATCCGATCCAGCCAGCCAACGAGATGAGATTTTGTGATGGAGTTTTTTCCGGCAACAAAATTAATTAGCACTTGAGAGTCACCATATACAGAGACATCATGGAGGTCTAAAAAGAGACAAAAACTCAAGAGACCAGAGAGGGCCATCGCCTCGGCCATCATGTTGGTCCCTCTTCCTCCGTTCCAATGAATGGAGAAAGAATTGTCTTCATCAGACACTATATGAAAAATGCAGCCGCAAAAACCTTTCTGTTCGGCCCCATCGAAAAATGCCCTGGGCAGAGAGGAAGGCATCTTTTGAGAAAGAGAAACCTGTGACATCTTTGACAAAGGGGAGGGTGATGGAATATCCTCATAAAATGCACAAATGTTGAAGAAAATATCCATCAACGAAGATCTTTATTTTTGAAGATATAATCATTCCGCCATCTCCAGATACACCATAGTGCAATGATAAAAATGGGTCGCCAAGGAAATTTTTGCTCACTACACCAAAAGAAAGCATCCCTGATCGTTAAGGGAGGATCGAAATGAAGCCCATAAAACTTTTCCAAGAGCATCCATATCCGCTGAGCTTCCTTACAGAGTAAAAATAGGTGAGAGTTGTCCTCCTTCGCAGAACTACATAAGGGACATAAGCCTGGACCAAGCCAACCACGTTTTTTTAAATTCTCCCATGTCAGATTTTTATTATGAAAAGTCAACCAGGCAAAAAACACCATTTTAGACTGACATCCAGATTTCCAGAAGATGCTCGGGAAGGTATTGTTATTCTGTTGCCGTCCATCAGATAACAAAAGTCGATATATATCCTTAACACAGATGGAATCCATCCTATCAGAGATCCGCCATGTAAGGTAGTCGTGGTCAGTAGATCTAAAAAACCCCCCATTCCTAAACTTTGTTTTAATATGTTCCCATGATAAAGCAATTTCTGCTGGCATATTCAAACATTTAGCCTCATACCAGATGGGAAAAGGGCCATGCCATTTGTTAATCAGGCCATCCCAAAAGAAAATGCCCTTCATGTGCAAAAAATCCAGCAAAGATCCAAGAATGTCTATCTCCTCCTTTCCACACAGAAAGGTGTCTCTTCCAATCATAATCCTGTCTCCCGATTGAAACCGCCATATAAGATTCTTCCGGAAAAAAACATATTTTTTTATGATAAGATCATGATCAGATGCTTTGGATATGTTTTTTTATTATAAACGATTAGCATGGAAAAATACAACAAAAACACAATGGATTGACCAAAGCTTGAAATTGAATAATTATCATATAATTTTGTATAAGTTTTTGGTTACTATTTATTTCAAGTATGTTAATTGAACATATTATTAGCATAGATCCATCTTAACCACGGATCTAACATAAGTTTAAAATAAGTCGATATATCAAATTTCTGCATGTGCAAATTTATTTTTAGAGTGCAAAAATAATATGTATTTTTAATTGTTAAATTATATTTTTTAATATTATAAAGATTACATAACATGTGCATTGAGCCATTTTTTCAGCAAATTAAACTCCTTTTTTTGTTATTACTATATTTTTTAAAATATACGTTAATATTAATTCATATTAAAATATTTTATTCATAACTCCACATTAGTTATTTTATTATATACAACATTAAAATATTTTCTTTTTTCTTTAATATATTTTTCAATATATAGATATATATACGAAGTGGAATATCACATGTTGAAATATTTTTGAAAAGTATAAGGTTTAAATATCATACATAATCTTTTTTACTTCTAATTACTTTACATGAAATTAATTTAGGTCATATGGACAAATATATATATATATATATATAGTTGACATTGCTTTTCTATTTAGGGAATATTTTATTTTTATCTTAAGACAAAAGGACATACTTATACATCATCTTTACATTGGGTTGTAAAATGAGCCTATCGGCTCAATGAGCAACAACTATCTCATCACCTAGGCCCAAAAGTTCCCACATGAGTGTGTGAGTCTATATTGGCAGATGGATATTTCACTTTGATATTAATGATATACCCAAAACAACGAAGAGTTTTAAATAAGTGTTGACCTGAAGTTTAAATGTAATATTTATATTTAAACTTTGAAATTTGAGGATTCTATTAACAATGTTTCTTTTAATTCATCCCTCCCAAATCCAATATAGATTTCCATTGCTCATGCAATTTGAAGATTTTGGGTTGATTGAATTTAGCCATTATGGTTGTCTAATAACTTCCATTACTCGTGATTTGAAGGTTTGACCAATTGAATTCAACAATAATGAAGTTAAATTATATGTGTTGTTGTTGTTGTTATTATTATCATCATCATCTAATTTAAGGTCACGGCCAAGCCAAACACCTAATTGGTGTATGAGACCCCCTTGCTTGTGGAACAAGCGACCCACCTCCGTGTGATTTGACTACTAAGTCTACGAAGGCATGCATACTCTATCCCCTTCTGGTTTTGAACTTGTGACCTTTTAAGAGGAAACACATGCTCTTAACCATTAATCATGTTCAACATTTAACTCTGGTGCATTTAATAATGGTTCAATGTTTCACATAAACTAATTTCACACTGTGTGCATTAAACTTTAGTTATTTATTTGTGTGAAAATTTCCTTCTCTTACCTTGAGAATACCTAGAATAATAAAAGATCCAAAATTATGAAATTTAATGAAACAAGACACTATAAGAAGAACAATATTAGTAGGACCAAATTGATAGAACATCTATCTCTTGTCACCATGGGAAAAGATAATCATAGAATTTAGATGAAATGGTTATATGGTGATGAAAAAATAAATTGCACTTTTTATTGTTTATTATTGAATTAAATATTTTTATTTTTATTTTTAACTCTTTGAGCCTGTGCCAAACATTACTCTTTGACAATTATGAGGGTTTACTAAAATCCATTGGTGCACTGGGATTGATTAAATGGTTTGGTTTGGTATCGAATCGTTGGGCATTCGACTTGCATGAGGAACGCATGAATCTGGCACAACAAGAAAGAAAATAAACCATTTGTAAAATCTGCCACAAGAAGAAAGCAAATAAAACATTTGTAAAATGAAACACTTGACTAGTGGAATTAAACTTTAAACCCTCCATTTGTAGTGGTTAATCAAGTTGTTCAGTTTCAAAATTGTGTTTAAACGCTAGACGGAGTTTCAACTAAGGATTTGAAGTTGTGCAAGGTGTTAGAAATTAATTAACGAAGCAATAGAACACATAAAATATTGCGGAAACACAAATACATAAAACACATAAAATAAGAGAGACACAGAGATACATGGTTCATCTAATTTGGGCTACATCCACAAAGAAACAACTAGTCCTTCTTTTTATATTATCCAACAAAATGAAAAAATACAAGCTACAACAAATCTGTTGTAATTTCCTCTTCACTCTCACACAGTCTTCTCTCTCTTTTTCGCTTAGAATAATAATACACAACTGCAATACAATTCCCTCATATAAACCAAGGTTTGCCTTCTAGGGGAAAAACCCTAAATTAACATAACTTCTATCTTCAGATCATCCGCCTAATAAATGACTCAAATTAACTAAAAAATTACAATATTTTATAAGGTAACTTTTCATTTATTTTTTGTTTTGGGCTCACAAAATCATCACCGCGCCCCTCTAACAATGAACACACGAGCAGAGTTGTCGACCCACTAGGAACAGGGATCCAACGAGGTTAAAACCTAAAAATCCTTTGAACAATCAAGAAGATAATCAGACTCCCACCCAACTCAAGAAAAAACCTTTTCCATGCTTGTCACCACACCCTTAAATTTTACACAGTCTAAAAGGTTTACATTTCTTATGATTAGTATGAAGTCATTAAGGCCCTCAATTCTCTACTCAATCATGCTTGCTCTGTGCAGGATGTCTGCAACCATCAATATAGAACCAACATCAACAAAATCTAATGCCCTTTTGACCATAGTCGGCAATGGAATTAAGGTTTGGAGAGTCGAGTCAAGTTTGATGAAGGTTGATGCAGTAAGCAAAGTGGAACTGAAAAAATAAATTGTTTTCGAAGGGAAGTGTTGACGCCATTGGGACGACCTACAACTCGAGCGAATGATTATTTGGAATCACTATTCTATTCACTATTTTCTTTGCCGCTCTTGGTTGCATGAAAAATGTAGGCACTTGTTGTTCCCAACCCAGCTGGAGTTTCTTCCACACAAAACCTCACCAAACTATGTGGCAGGACTGGGTACCAAACTATGTGGTAGGACTGGGTTGAAGTATGCAATACAATTTCTGCAACAATTCAGGCATGTGGTGCGGTCGTTATATCATGTATTATAAAACCTTAAACATAAGGAACCTGGGTTCAATTTTGTCGCGGATAAAGTTTCTTGGACATATTTCAATTTATTAAATCTTGAAATATCAATTTGATTTGCTTAATGTAAAAATTAAACGATAATTTGTTTAATTTAATTTAAATTAATTGGTAATAATAATAACAATTAACATAATCTTGCACATGAGTGCATGGTCGCTCGGTGGGGATTGTCGGCTGCTTCGCGCCCCACCCGAGTTCGATTCCCATTAATGTGATGCTGCGCGCTCTGCAGCTATTTCCAGTTAATATGATTGATGTGATGTAAATGATGAAATATGATATGTAACATATTGTACTACGGACCTTATAATAAAGATTCTTCCAGAGAACTTAGACCCCCTTTAAAAAAAAAAACAATTAACATAATCTCAAAAATAATAATAATAATCTATAGCTTTAATTAGTATACCTATTTATTAGGTAACTACAAAATATAATGAAATAAGATTTACTCTTTCACCTGACTTCCTAAAACAACATATGTTCAAAAATCCCAACCATATCACTATATATAATGGAAAGTGAAAATTTCCAACCGTGTTTCTTCATTATCATCCCGGCAAGTTGCTTTGGAAAACTAGGGTATTTATAGTTATAAATAATAATAAAGGATTTCCATTCTATTATCAAATAAAGGATTTTCTATTTTTTTAATAATAAAATATTTATATAGGATTAATATAGCATGCTTAAACATTATATATATATATAATTGTTATTCTTTAATATTATTTTAATCATTGTATTTCTTAGTATAAAAAAATTTCAGAGTTCGCTATGGATAATAATGTAAATAATTTTTTTTTGTTAAATTTTTAAAGAGTATTCTCCCATGGAAGTAGTATATGGAAATTCAAAAAATAATCAAAGTTTTCTACATGGAAATGCCCATGGGTCTTAAGTGTTTGAACATGCCTTTGATACCATATGTAACGACCCATAATTTAAACATACAACTAATTACCTCAATTTATCCAAATAATAATCAACACACAAACTATTCCACTAATTAGCATAAAATTTCGAAACCATTAGCAGAGAAGACTTAGTTGTGGCGATGGCATACCTTACTAGTGATATCAGAGTTACAACGCTACCGAGATCCTAGTGACTACAACAAAGTTTCAGAGACAGCGCTCCACTCAACCATGGGCTCAACGACATATAATTTTTCTACAGTTGGTCGCCCCCAAGCCCTTAACCAACTACTATTGCTAGGAAATACCTTGTCTCACAACTTTCTCCTTAAAAAAGAATGAATAATGTTTTGCATCTCCCTTTTCGTCCGTTAAATAGAACAAATAGTTCCAAAAATGGAAGGGGATTAGAAAGGGATCTGCATGCACACAATCCATGTGTCAACATGCCAACTTTTATTTCTTTGTTTTAAGTTTTGCTTAATTCGACATTTTTTCTTAATTTAACTTTTGCTTATTTTATTCCTTTTTACTTTTGTTAACTTACTTATTCTCACTATTTTTATAGTTTATATATATAATATATATATATATATATAATATATATATATAATATATATATATTTATTTATTTAAAACGTCAGTGATTATTTTTTATTATTATCTTGTATTTTTGTTAATACTTATTCTTATATTAAATTTTTATTGTTTATTTATTTATATATTAATATTATTTCGTTTACTATTATTATTATCACGGGACATTACATGTTAAGAATGTCTTGCAACATGAATACAATTGTGTTAATTGGGTTTGTGATAGAATTAGGTTTTGTTGTGCATCATGTTAGTTTTGTAGAATCAGATGGTGTTCTAGCCTCGAAACTTTGCAAAGAGGATAAAACAAAAGAGTCCTCCAAAACACAAAAATTATTTTTGGAAATTCCTAGAGACGACTCAATTAAATTAATTGACCATAATTAAAAATTTCCAAAGTCTAACTTAGGAAAAATGGTTAATTTATAGTAATTAATTAAGAAATGTGAGAATTCTCTAGAAACTCACACAGATCGACTTGAATATTATCTCAACCATCGAGTAAGTTTTAATTGTCGTTATTGGAGTTCCAACCAGAGATTATAAGAAGAGGTCGATGGGTAGATGGAGAAACACACTAGGACAACAAGTTTCCTTGGGCGGTTGGATTTTCTAGAAAGAAACATTTTGTCACAAGAGTTTGAGCTAGAGATGCAACATAAAGACAAAGAGAGGAAGAGATAGTGAGTCCGATGAAGTCTTCCAATTTTGAAGAGTCAGCTACAGGAGGGTCGAGTTTCCTTAGTGGGGTTGCATAGAAGCTTTGGAGGTAGAGTTCAATTTGGCCAGTCAGAAGGTCAATTCAATTGTTGGAAGGTGTGAGAATTTCTAGAAGGGGTCAGCGAGTCATTCTCAGAGGCTTAGTTGGGAAGACAACTTGATAATTTGTAGTTAGTTCATGCAAGTGTGACGCAGAGGCTAATGTAGGGGTTTCATCGAGCCTAGTAAATTCAAGTTTTGGAGCTGGATCAGTCGCATGCGAGACAAAATTTGTCTCATTAGTTTTTTTGGTTATTTTCTCCTGCAGAGGTTTTCCAGTTTTGGGCATCCATTTGTACTCATAATTTCTCACTACTACATAATAATAAAAGCCTCATTTGTTTCATTGGTTTTCCCACATTGGGTTTTTCTGGGGACAATTGTCCAAAAATAATTGTCATTTTTATGTGTGTGTGCTAGGATTTCTCAATTCCTATTTTTGCTTTCGCGACATTTTATTTGGTGAAGAAATTGCAGTGTGAATATTTCGTCATTTTGCCATAAACAAAATAAACTACATAATTAATTTATCAGTTAGAATAAATGTATCTAGTTGTTGCATTTCAATGAATTTTCACATGGTATCAGAGCATATTTAATCATAAACGAAGCTCATAGGTGGAAGGAAGAAATCGCTTAGATTCAGAGGGAGCCTCACAGTTCTATTTCCAGATTTGCGTAGATGTTGGCAAGGCAGTTCAAACTATTAGGCAAAGGGTTTATTTTTTTAATGCAAGTGGCAAGAAAAAATTGTACAACCCAGTAGCAGTTCCAGCAAGAAATGGTGAAGTTGGGAAGCAATTCTGGTGAAGCAGTTCAATATTTTCGTTGAGCAGATCTCTTATCTGGGCGCAAAAGGGTTTTACAACAGAGTGCTAGAGCATAATCAGCGCTGTGTGGAAGAGAAAAAACACACAAAGAGGGAATTTCTCTCAGAGGGTTTATAGCTTTAGAAATCCAAATTTCCAGTTGCAGTAGGTAGTTTTTTCTCACTTCAGAAGGGAGTGTGAATAACAGAGCTAGTTGTCGAGTAGGAATAAGAGGGAGATCTCCATCCCAATTCGATTTATTGCAGAAATGGTAACAATCAGGCTTAGGGACAAGGATGAGTTGGAGGTAGCTTCCAGCTATGTCATATGGAAGGCCAAGATGTCATTCATCTTAAATGAGCATGGCCTAAAATCCTTTCTAGAGAACGTTGTGGCAGTGTTTACTGATGCAGAACAGCTAAAAGTGTATAGGAAAGAAATGTTCAATCTGAAGCGGATGATCCTGGATGGATTTCAGGACCATATAGCCTCACATATATTTGGAATGAACATTGCCAAAGAGATGTGGGGTGCTCTCTTAGGGCTATGTTCCTAAAAGAAAACTTGAGGGACACAAGGATGGAGAAGGGTGAGGGCATTGATCCCTTTCTCACCAGAATTTAGGATATCCAAGATTAGCTTGCAGCCATAGGAGAAGCACCTCAAACTACAGAGCTTGTGTGTTTGGCCCTGAACAGTGTCTCTGAGGAACTGGAAATATTTGACCAAGGCATTTTGGGTAAGATACATTACCAGGGTGGCACATGATATGGTCATACCTATAGCAAGAAGAGACAAGGTGATCTCTAGTAAAGAGCTCCATCAATAGAAGCAGCAGCAATGGATTGAAAGGTGAGAAGGATGAAGAAAATGTGGCCCTTGCATCAAAGGGGAAAGAAAAAGGTCCCAGTTAGGGACAAGGCTCGTAGGAGGAGGAGAAGAAGAAGAAGAATATGTACAAGATAAAGTGCTTCAGTTGTGGCAAGTTTGGCCACTATAGTACTCAGTGTCCTCAAGGGGAAAAAAGAAAAGAAGGAGAAGCATGATTAGGTGGAATTATCCACAAAGATAGATAAGGTATCCTCCCAGTTGGAGGAATATTTCACCGTGTTTGTTGTTATACCTCCAAGGGTGAGGCAAGGTGATATGGAACTTTAGTCCCAGATTTTTGCAGAGATTTGGGTAGGTTCCATTGAGGTTAACATCATATGGTGTTTTCATTAAATGATATTTCCTCGTGGATCATTACCTGTGCTACAAGGGCCCATAGTATTTAGTAGCAGGAGAACCAATGTAAGTTGGTGCAATCAAATTCCAGAGTGATAGTTTAAGACTAGTGTCAAGTCAAATGTTGAGGAGCACAAAGAAGTGTTGATAGCATAGCAGGAGGCTCAGTAGTAGAGTCAACAGCAATGCAAATTTCTCAGTGTATAGTGTAGAGGCTAGTAAGATACTCAAGAGACAGTTGTAGCACATAGGCATAGTTGATTCAGTATTTTGGATACTTCTCAGTTGTAGTAGTTACAATAGTAGAAACAATTGTTGAGAGGGAGTTGCAATGTAGATGCAGAGTTGGCAGTAGTATAGGATGTACAATGCAATGTTAGCAGTACCACAGATGCAACCGTTTGGTTCAACTACAATCAGTGGTAGAAGAATCAGAGTTAGCATAGTAATTGGTGTAGTGGCATACAACTACAATTGTCATACATCAGCAGTGTGGTTAGAGGATGTTGCGGAGACATGGTGTTGTGACAGTTGGGCAACACTAGTTGGAGAGAACACTTTCCTTGCTAAGAGGAAGTGTTATTTTTTGTAGCATCGAATGGTGTTGTAGTCTCGAAACTTTGTGGAGAGACTAAAACACAACAGTTCTCCAAAACCGAGAAGTCTTTTTCTAGAAATTCCACCTAGAGATGGCTCAATTAAATTAATTGACCATAATTAAAAAATTCCTAAGTCAACTTAGGAAAAATGGTTAAGTAATAGTAATTAATTGAGAAATGTGAGAATTCTCTAGAAACTCACACAGATCGACTTGGAGATGATCTTAACCATCGATTAAGTTTTAATTGTGGTCGTTGTAGTCCCAACAGGAGACTATAAGAAAAGATTGATGGGTAGATGGATAAACACGCTAGGAGAGTGAGTTTCCTTAGGTAGTTTGATTTTCCAGAAAGTAGCATTATGCCAAAAGAGTTCGAGCCAGAGAGGGGATGCAAAGACAGAGAGACGCAGATATAGTGAGTCTAGAGGAAGTCTTCTAGTTCCTGAGAGTCAGCTACAGGAGGGTCGAGTTTCCTTAGTGGGGCTGCGCAGCAGCTTTAGAGTTAGAGTTCGATTTGGCCAATCAAACGATCAATTCAGTTGCTGTAGGCCAAGAGAATTTTTGGAAGGTGCCATCGAGTCATTCTTAGAGGCTGAGTTAGGCAGACATCTTGATCAGTTGCAGTTTCTAGGAAGAGCATAAAATAACCTGCGTAGGTGTGACGTAGGGGTTTCGTGAAGCCCAATAAGTGTCATTTTTGGAGTTGGATCAGTACTGGATGAGACAACATTTGTCTCACTAATTTTTATAGCTAGTTTCTCCTATATATGTTTTCCAGTTTTGGGCATCCAGTTGTACTCAAAATTTCTCACTGCTGCATAATAATAAAATTCTCATTTGTTGCACCGGTTTTTTCAGGGGACAATTGTCTAAAAATAATTTTTTCATATTTATGCATGTGTGCTAGCATTTCTCAGTTCCTATTTTTTCTTTCGCGGTATTTTATTTGGTGAAGAAATTGAGGTGTGAATATTTTGTTATTTTTCTAGAAACAAAATAAACTACATAATTAATTTATCAATTAGAAGAAATATTTCCAGTTGTTGCATTTCAAGGAATTTGTACACATCAACGCAGTGATTTGCTACAAGTTCCTTTGGGGATAATGTTACAGATCTATTTGGGCACATCAATCCCAACATCCAGATCAGTGTTTTAGGGCTCATCAAACCCTAATTTCAGTTGCTTCATGCCCTAAATAAGTCACCCCTTTGAATTCCTCCTTCCCAGATAGTTTCATGACTTGAAGACATCCAAAAATAGCCTCTCGAGGGACTAGCACAAGTAAGCCCTTGTAAAGGTGCGCTGCAGAGCAGTTGAGTCCACTAACAGGGTGCTCTGCAGAGCACTTAGGCTTCCTTTCACTTGCGCTGGGCGAGAATGAGCGAAATTCACATAAGGTTTGGGGAATATTCTTATCTTTTGGAGTCATCTAGGAGGTTCCCTCACTTATCAACTCCTATGAGCTCAAAAATGGATGAGGAATGAGTTAAGGTGCATCCTATCCTCTCATCCCTTCCTCCATGGAACTAATTCTAAGTATGGAAGGCCATTCAATGCCACCATTTATGACAAAACCTCCTTCATCTTCCTATAAATTGACCACTCATCTAAGTGATTAGGGGTTGGACTATGTTGAATTGTAAGGAGATAATGTTACTATGAGATTTGGCTTTGAAGCAAGTATTGTAATGCTACAAGTTTGTCATGCTTTTGATGTGATGTGGATGGGATCCAAGCTGGAGGAATGGCTTTTAATCAGACACCAATGGTTGTAATTCCTTCTTCTATTTAATAAAGTGTTTGAACCTTTCTCCCATATGTTTGTATTGTTTCATAATGCTTATATGTGTGAACTGTATCTGATTCCTTTCACTTATATTCAATAGATTGTGTGCTTTGATCGGTTCTTTGTTATCTGTTGTGTTTACAGGGTACTTCTCAAGTGTATTAAGTACAGGAAGGAGTGACAGGATCAATACAAGGGAGACGAGAGGAAAGCGGAAGTACAAGTAGGTCTTCTCATCTATTCATCTTATCTATTGCTTATAGGAAAAGTCTAAAACACTTTAAATTGTTGTTCTAGATACAACTACTTATCTAGGGAATTAATATTTATCCGTAGATACCAAATTCTCCAAAACAAATTGGCGACCATTATGGGGATTATCACCTTTCCTAGTAGTTTATCCACCTCCTAGGACATTCTTGTAGGCTCTACTTGTGTTCATTGACTATATTTAAGCTCTTTTGCATTGAATTTTGGTCAAAATTGAGGTTAGATGACTCTTGAGTGGTGTCTTAGGAATCAATGCAAGCTTGGTTAGGGGCCAGTGCTCTGCAGAGCACCCATAAGTGAGAGATAGTGCTATGCAGCGTAGTTAGGCCCTCTTTGACCTACGCTGATCCACCTTAGGGAAAATTTTCACCTTTGGAATGTGTCTTGCCAACTTTTCGTTGTTTGTTTTCTTGCTAATCGATCAATGAATGTCATGTCTCATAGAACAAATTTCTATCTCCTTGTCTAGCCCTACTTTGATTTGATTTATTAATGTTTCTTAAATGTTTTCTTTGTCATTATTAGTCTATAGTCAAAGTTAGAATATAGTTGATTAATATTTGTTCGAAAGGAAGTGTCATAAAGTCTTCTTTTCCTTCGAAACAAAACTGTCGTCAAAGTCTTCGTTCTTATTAAAGATTAATTGATTATATGTGCATATTTCCTTTTTGTTCATCATAACATTAAGGAATTTGAAAAGAAAAACTTGCATCGTTCATATTGTAGTTTGTGAATGCTTGAAAGGAATAGTTAGGGAAATTGCATTAGATGTGCTCTTTGCTCTTTTTCAAAAATCTGATTGCTCTATCCCTACTAGTTAAGGATTTTCATTGTTAAATTGAATGGAAATAATTCTTATCATATTAGTTGCATTTTAGGAATTGCAAACATACATCATGTGGTGAACCTTGAAAGGAAAATTCTAAAGAAGATCAACGTAAAATTTATCTGAATTTACCTAATGGAGCATTGTCACCTAACGAAAAGCATTTAGAGCTCTAGGCTAGAAACGTGTTCCGGCGTCGTAAAACAAAGCAGTTGTCACTAACTTGTCTACAATACATCCCGAGTGTCATACCTCATTCCATGTACGTGGGTATATCGTAGCTTTTCCACGTACCTTCAGGTATATAGGCCGATGTTACAGTACGTAAAGTTTATGGGAATGCTCTCATTGTGCGGTTTTGCATTAGACATCTCTTATACGGATTGAGCCTCCACATACTTTCGGGTATATATGGGAGGACAACACTAGGTTTCTATCCATCCTTAAGTAACCGAGGCGACTACCTTGTACACTGTGATACACCGAGCACAACATTCGGGGAGATTGTCTGCTCGTACTTCTTGGTTCGCCAGGAGGTATTCTTCAGTTCACAGTTGCTTGGTAAACCTTTTGCCTAGATTATTCATATTTTGTTTTGTTATTTTACTTTGATTAAAATAAAATTATTTGACCGCAAATAACATCCTCCAGACTCACTCCTTAGTTGATCTTAGGTTGTGTTGAAGCCCCGAAAATCGGGTCTACAACAAGGGGGATACCCACCTAGTCCGAACCTTGGTTAGCAGCTCCTTTTATGTTTGGTATACTGGGTCCGACTGGGGATATGGGACCAGTTTCCCAATATATGTGTGTGTGTGTGTTGAGAATTGATATTTCTTTTCTAATAATTCCTAAGTAAAATGCTTTTATTCTAAATCTAATCTAACAACATGCAATTGTATTCTAATAAACAGAAATATCTGATTCTAAACTAACCCGGGATGTAATCTTTCCGTTATGCGATCTAAAATGATTTCAAATAACAATTGGTAATAAAGATCATTCAACTGCTATGAGAAAAGAATTCAATAAAGATAAACCATTTCGTAAAAAGTTAGACGAAACAGTTGCGAAAAACATATCGCATAATAAGCTACTCATATATTAAACATAAATAAATAGCTATCACCGTAAAGAAGTGCCAAATGATAACTCAAGCATTCACGCATTCATATATAAATAACTGAACATGAATATCACTTTAACACATAGGCATAAATAGTTAAGAGATAAAAGTACCATCTATAACTAGTTCTACTCATGAGCTTCAAGCAATAACGATTTATCTCTTCTTAATCCAACATCCACTAATAGTACAAAATTGCAACATCAGTAGTAGATATTAAACGCAGATATCAATAAATCATGTTCCATTCGTTCATCAAAACCTCCTCGGAGGGTGCAAAAGTGCATGTTCTGAGGACAAGTTTTTGATAAATTTTAGGACCCTTCTCTAAATGCATGAGAAGGGTTTAAATACTACTAACTAAATCTAAAAATAATTTATTACAAAAATGTAGGATGCGATTTAAATGACCATCCTCATTTCAGGCAAAAATAAAGCAAAATTAAAACTAAAATCGAATCTAAAACTAAAACTAACAACTAACTATTTGTGTATCTGTTCCTTGTAATTGCAAGCGTTCAGCATTTGCTTGAGGAGAGTTGGTTGGCTGACTTTTGAATTTAGTTGTCCTTGGAAAACTGAATTGGCAAAAGCTAGCGCCATATTTTCGGTAGAATTGATGATAAATTTGAGAGTCATGCACTAGCTGTGTGGTTTTACCAAATACGTCTAGTAAGAATCCCAATTCAACTTAGTTAATATTTTGATGGATTTTGCCTTTTCTTGAGCTTTCTGTCTCCAGCTTGTCTGTAATTGTTGTACATATCTACATACCACTTGAGGATATCTCTGATAAGTACCACTGGTTTTAGAGTTCAAGTTTTGATTTTCGCCTTTAGCACTTTTTCCTACAAATTTTCGGGCTTACAGGTGACTGAGTGATTAGAGGCTTTCCATCTCGAGGGGTTTTGCCCAACGAATCGCGCATTGGAAACTGCCTCCATTTCTCGATCCGGGCTTCCTTGGTGTGATTTTCGTCCCTTGCGCGCTTTTTTTTAGAGCATATAAAGCTTAAATTTTGTGAAAATAATGACTCTGTGAGTTCGTGGTTTTGAGATTTAAATTCTCTATTCGTGATATCAACATTATCTAGTACCCATGTAACCATGTTCGTGTATGGAAGAATTTTGGGCCTAGCCACTATCCGGTGCAAGAACAAACATGCTAGTTTTGTAATAGACACCTTAGAAGACCCATGTGAGCCTACAGTAGCTGTAATCTCCATTACCTTGGGATTTTCTTCCTCGAGTAGATTGTACATTCCTTCCCAAGTAGTAATACCGGTATCTTTGTTACAGGTGGTGTCTGTGTATAAGGGCGTCATTTCTTTATCTTCAGAACTCAGAGCTTTACCCTTCTTTCCCATAATATCCTGAACATTGCTATGTATACTTCTCTGCTCTTTGCTCCTGCAGTTTACAAATGAGGTGAGAATAATGATAAGAAAAAGGTGACGGGAAAGCTTTAAATGTGGAAAACATATAAAATATACCACTTGACGTGAAATGGCTCTTTTATTAGATCAGAACCATATTTCATTAATGATTTCCAACTAACTCATTGATTAATATTAATGCACATAACCGGGCCTCGGTTTATGGAAAAAGCTTTTTCGAACAACGAGCCCTGAAGATCTGAGATAAGGTGATTTTGTGATTTGCTTCGCAATATCAAAAATCGCAATATCGCGGAATCGCAATATCGCTAGCTCATAGCGTATGACAATCATTCATTAATGTGTTTTCTGCGAAATGCGATTTGCGACATGTGCCATCGCATATCGGTGGTTTTAGGTATTTCAACTTAAGTAATGGTTGAGGCATGCGATGTGATGAGGATCTTTTGATGCGTGATTTTGCATCGCGATTTCGCAATATTAGAGATTCCACTTGTAAGAAGACATTCATTACCTTTTTGCGATGCGACGCTCTTTAAGGAATGATTTTATTCTAACTTATCATAAAACTTAAGTCTTTTTTTATTTTTCGAGGGTATTCTCCTAAGTTTATGATAATAAGTTTTATTGGAAAAGGAAATACAAGCATTAATTGATTTTTTTAAATTTTTGAATAAGGGTCCCCACTCATTTAGTATTAGTGATAAAACTAAATAAGAAGGGAGATTGTTGTTGGCCACAACAATTGGCGATTCACTTGGAAGAACTAGTTATCTCTGCTTTTCTTTTGAATTTTCTAAACTTCCAAAACAGAATTTTTTCTAGAAAATCAAACTTTATTATAGAAAGATAAAGTACATCATCTTTTAGCTGTATATGATAGTTTGTTTCTTCTATGTTAACTTTGGTTATTTACTTCCTCAAGCTAGTCATTGTATCTACATTAGTCACTACTTGGTTTATAAAGATAAAAACAAAGCCTTCTCTGTAAATTAGTTTTAATAATGCTCATTTGTCATAAGTAGAGCCTCTGCTTCCAGCAGGCGTTTATAGCCTCGACAGGGTTACCTGTTACCTAGCAATGATCCTGTATCTCACTTAGAGAAATATACAATTTTCAAAGAGAAATCCATATCCACACTTATTGCTTTCATTTTCTTTTAATCCTTAAAGAACAATGCCTTGGTTTGGTAGCCAAATTATGACAGTGCCACTCACTTGATTTATAGCTTTGCTGAACAAGCTGGCTCGTGATGAGACCCCTTGTCTTTTGATTATAATAATCTCGAGTCATTGCCCTGTTGTGGTATGCAGTTTTGGCAAAGTCCGCAAGCTATAATATCTATGATCATGATAAGTCGACTCGTGATGAGACCTCTTATTCTTTAAGTTTAAAGTGTATCGCTAGATTATTCCTTGAAGCTCGTAATTCCCTAGGTGGGGAGAAAGTCATTGTTTCCTTAAGAATAGCTTTGGACGATAATGGTAGAGTTTTTGGAAAGAGCTTTTCTATAGAGAATCTTCGTTTTGTTATTGATACCTTTCATTTCACTGATATAAAACAAATTCTCACTAAAGGTCGCTTTTTATCAAAATTTACAAGGTTGAAACTAGTATCATATTCAGGCTTATAGCATTTTGACTATATCTTTGAATAATAATGACCAATTTTCTAAATCATTTCTATTTATACAAGCGAAAAAAAAAAAAAAAAAAAAAAAAAAAAAAAAAAAAAAAATAATAATTAATAAATAAAAATAAAAATAAAAATCTAAACAAAACAAAACAAAATCTAAAAGAAATACTTATCTTTTTTGTGAATTCCAAATGTAACCATTTACAATTGGTTTTATTATCAAAATAAAGGAAAAACTAACCTACAAAAATAGAAGAATGATCTCCTGTGGAAAGTATTTTTTGGGGATCTTCCCGTTAACAGGTAAAGATTCTCTTTTTCCTGTTAAATCATGTAACATAAAAGTAGATGGACCTACGACTTCTGCAATTTGGAAAGGGCCAAGCCACATTCATTGAAGTTTCTTATGTTTGCCCTTTTCCTCATGAGCCTTGTCCCATTTTAAAACTAGATCTCCCACCTGAAAATCCTTCTGGATATCATGTTTGAATCAAAAGAAGCTTTTACTAATGCTTGGTGATGAGCATGAGTTATTTTAGCCTGTTCTCGTTAGTCTTCTAGCTTAAGTATTTCCAACTGGCTTAGTTGTAAGGAAGAAGTTGGTGTTTCATCAATATATTGAACTAAGGCCAAAGAGGGAATCACTAGATGAGTTGGAAGGACCGCTTCTTTTTCCCATAAACTAAATTAAAGGGAGAAGTGCCAACGGAGGCTTTCTGCGTTATTCGGTCTATCCATAAAGCATATGTTAAATACTTGTGCCAATTTTTGTGAGTTTGATCAATGGTTCGCTTAATGATTTTGATTAAGTTTTTATTCGTAGATTTAGCTAACCCATTCTCCTGTGGGTAATAATTGGCAAAGTATTTAAGCTTAAAACCTCTTTTGAGTGCAAATTTAATCATAGCATTGCCAGAAAAATACGATGCATTATCAAACATTAAAGGAGAGGGTAAACCAAGCCTGGTGATTATGAACTGATCTATGAAATCAATGATGTGTTTGGCATTAGCTGTTTTGACAGGAACTGCTTCTACCCATTTAGTAAAATAATCTGTAGCTGTAAGGATATACCTATGTTGTTTAGAAGAATGAGGAACGATCTCACATATTATATCCAATCCCCATTGATCAAAAGGTTGTTCAATGTTGACTGGTTGCAAAGGCAACGATGGTTTCTTTTGTCTCCCAGCAGCAATTTGACAAACTTGACATTTCCTTACGTAGCAATGTGCGTCTTTGAATAGTGTGGGCTAGTAATAGCCTGCGGAGGATTTTATGTGCAGTAGCATCTCCAACATAATGTCCACCCACTGGTCCATCGTGGAGTTCCTGCAACACCTTTTCAGCGTCAGATTTCTCAAGACATCTAAGGAGAACAAAATCATAATTCATTCTAAAAAGTACATCGTTCACGAGCTGATATTGCTTAGCCTTCAACCTTAGAGCTCTTTTCTTTGTATAATCGAAGTTTGAAGGAGCATATCCGTTCTTTAGATAAAATATGATATCAGCATATAATGATTCAACATCGTTTAGGCTTACCTCGTACATTTGTATCTTTGCAAATGGTATTTCAGAAATAAGCGATGCTCCAACCAGCATTTTGCAAAAGCCTTGACCTTTTACAATACTTGTTGGTTTAATTTCAACGTCATATTCTTGTAATGCGGTAACCCAATTGGCTCTTTTCTCACCCACATCTTTCTGTACCAAGAGATTTCTTACCACTGGAAACAGTACTATGATTATTGTATGGGTTTTAAGCAGAAAGGGTCTGAAATATTTTATCGCTTTGAAAACAACATAAGCTTGTTTTTCTACGTCTGAATAATTTAATTGAGCCCCTTGTAGATTTGAACTGAAAAAAGCAATTGGGGCTTCTACCTTGTCTTGATTTGCTTGAGTGAGTATCACAACATATGATTTATCATAGGCAAATGTATATAAAATGAAAGGATCGGAAAAATTTGGAGTTACTAAAGATGGAGCGTTAACAATCTCTTGTTTAATCAAATTGAATGCTTCATATTCGTCTTGGCCCCATTTGAAGATTGAGTTCTTTTTAATCATTGCTTGTAAAGGAGATACGATCCTTGAAAAATCTGGAACAAATCTCTTTACAAAATTAATCTGGCTAAGGAAAGATTGCATAGCTTTCTTGTTGTGAGGCAAAGGTATTTCGGAAATCTCCTTGATTCTGTCGGGATCAATATGGATTCCAGATTTTGACACTATGAATCCAAGAAGGTTTCCTTCACTTAATGCAAAAAAAGACTTTTTTGGGTTAAGTGAAATTCCATACCTTTGACAATGTTGGAAGATCTATTTTAAATCTCTGAGATGATTGCCTCGCTTCTTGGAATATACAGTTATATCATCCAGGTAGATTACTACTGATTTGTTTACTAATCCCTTAAATGCAATGTCCATAGCCCTTTGAAATGTGGCACCAGCGTTGATCAGACCCAAAGGCATCTTTTGATATGCATAAGTACCCCACTTGGTTCTGAACGTGGTCTTTAATTGATCATTGGGATGGACCAACACTTGGTTGTAGCCAGAGAAACCATCCAAGAAGGACATTAATTTTTACCCTGCAACGGTCTGTAATATTTGCTCCATGGGAGGCAAAGGAAAATTATCCTTTTGGCAGGCTTTGTTAAGATTTTGAAAGTCAATGCAAATTCTAATGTCTCTGTTCTTCTTTCTAACGGGAACCATGTTGGAAACCCATTTAGAATGTCGAACGGGAAAAATGATTTTGGATTTCAATAACTTATTGAGCTCAGATTTGATCTGGTTTTCTAGATTATGATGGATCTTTCTAAGCTTTTGCTGGACAGGTTTTTCATCGTTTATCATTGGGATAGTATGTTGGATGATAGAAGTGTCGTAAGTCTTAAGTTCATTGTAGTTCCAAGCAAAGACACTTTTGTATTGTTTCAAGAGATGAACATACGCTAATTTTTCTTCAGGAGCTAGGCCAAGGCCTAGGTTGATATTCTGTGGCTTGGTATCAATTCCTAGATTTACTAATTCATAGTTCAGAGTTGAACTTTGAAG
>APFE031193991.1:0-13346 GCA_000404065.3 Pinus taeda | reverse complement strand
AGCTTGATTTTTCATTATTATTCCTTTCAATGTTACAATACATATTTATACATGCCGAAGCATCCAATACCATGGACTGAAAACCATCGCGTCCAAAACCATAGACCAAAAACCATAGGTAGGTTCGCCCAACCTAATATAGGGTCCAAGAAAAATTTTCTCGGGGCGCTGCCCTGTACCCCTTAGAGGGGGGCTACCCGCCCTCCTCAAACCCCCCGGACAGGGGGGGCTGCCGCCCCCCTGTGACCCCCCTACCGCGCAATCGGCGCAACGAAGGGGGGGCTCTGCCCCCCCTCTAACCCCTCGGTTCACTATGTAGGTTAGTCATGGAAAGAATATAACACAACCCAACACTTCCAACATCTAGAAACATTATGGTTAAGCAAACCAAAAAAGGAACATGCAATTCTTTTACATTATCAAAAGGAATATGATTAGAACCAGATTTATACCTTTCTTTTTCACCTTTATCACCTTCATGAGGAGGTGAATCAAATGAAGAAGTGGCTCCCTTTGGAACACCATCAATCTCTTCAAGGATTTTAGAGTTTCCACAACTCTCTGGTTCAAGTGTATGCTTATTAAAACCTTCTTCCTGCAAATGATTTTTCAATCTATTGCATTCCCCATGAATACAATCTTTACACTCTTGAGGTAAAAGACCTGAAATGAAACTCCTTCTTGGAACTATTTCAATTGTCTTCATGGCGGCTTTGGAACTTTCTCCATAAGATTGTCCATAGACAAGACCCAAATACATAGGCATTTCCTCAACCATTATTGGCTCAACAATACCATGTGCATGTTTGCCCAAGCCTTTTCCTTCATATCCCATCTTGGACGTTAACTTGGACCCTATGTCTCTGGTATGTTTTTCAAAGGAACCAACATAAACATTCTTAGAATAATTTGAAGACAAACATGAATTGTTTACGTCTTCTTCAAGTTGATACTTGACCAAGGCTTCTTTGGCAACAAGGAGCTGTGTCTCCAACTCATGCTTCCTTTTTAGGTTCATATTTGCAATATGAATTTGCCTCTCCATTTCCTGCAATTTGTGAGAAAGCCACTGCTTCTCTTCCATCACGGAATTCAATTGCTCTATCAGTGTGATGCTCTTCCTTCCATCCTCATACATTTCTCTCACCATATCCATCATGGTGAACAAGTCTTGCTTCTTGTCTTCATCAAAGACACTTGTGAAGAAAGAAGAATTTGAGGACTCACTTGTAGAAGTTGTCATTATGAGAATGAACAAAGAACTTCAAACAAGATTAACAAAGATCTTATTCAAGCAACCTTTTGCAAAAAACCTCTTGTACTTCAAGGATTGCTTTGAGGTCCTTTGGGATAAGAAGAATGCCTTTAGCACTTCATCCTTCTTGTCCTCTCCTGGACATAGCTTATCAATAGCTTTCCCTGAACCTTTACAACTCAAACAACAGTTAGCTTAGAAACAATCAAACAATCAATCCTTGACTTTTTAAACACCTTTCAAGTTAAACAAGCAAATATATTGCTCTGTTAATCAAGCATCCTACTTTGATCGATCAAGCATCATGATAGCACCTGCTCTAGTATAACTTGCTCTAATATAACATCCTTTGAAGGTGGCATTAATCAACGTGATGCTTTGATATAACCAGCTCTGATACCACCTGATCTGAAATGTGGCACTAAAGGCTTCTTGTCATGCTTACAAGATCCTCTCCCACTCCAAAGCTTATATATTCCCAAGATCCATGCTTATGATTAATAATTTGTAGAATTAAAAGAACTTGAAATAGGTGTATGCTTGTGTTTGTACTTTAACTATTAAGTGATTTAAGTTTATTTGCTTGAACTGGCATAAAACATATAACAGCAAATACAATGCAGTAATACGCAATCACACATAACAGTAATATAATATGGAATTCACCCAAAACTTTTGGGCTACATCTCCTTGTGCTCTAATCAACTCGATTAGACTCTTTGGGATTATGGCTGAATTCTTTTACAAGTTCCACACTCAACTCTAATAGGTTAGGACTGAACCATTGGGCTTAGAATGCCATGTTTATCCCTGGCCGTTTGGATCTCTGGCTCTCGGCTCTTGGCTCTCGCTCTTGGCTCTGGCTCTGGCTCTCGGCTCTGGCTTTGGCTCTAGCTCTGGCTTTGGCTTTGGCTCTAGCTTTGGCTCTGGCTCTCGGCTCTGGTTCTTGCTCTGGTTCTCGGCTCTGGCTCTTGGCTCTAGCTCTAGCTCTGGCTCTCGGCTCTGGCTCTGGCTCTAGCTCTGGCTCTTGGCTCTCACTTTGGCTCTAGCTCTCGGCTCTGCTCTCACTTTCTGAGCTTCTAGTTTTGCTCGACATCCAAGCAACTCCAAAACCTCCCCTTTCAATTGTGCTCTAGGGCTTTTGTGAGGCATCCCTCTGGTTCTGCGGCTTCCTGTCCATTTCTCTATGTTTCATCATTCCTTTATCTCTTTGACTAGCCCTCTAGCTCTCTGGCTCTGTGGCTCTGTGACTCTCTTTGTATAACGCATTCCTGTTACAAAAACGCCTACCTATAGCATATCATAGGTGCGATGGACTGTTTCTAATGGGAATCACACAGTCTATTGTTCTTCTGCCTACATTCTGAAAATAGCCAAATAATGGAATACACAGGCCAAACACATCATGGGTCGTTCAGCCGGATTTCAAATATTATGAAATCGCGTCCATAACCTTATCGGGTTCGTGCCTTCATCGCAAATCAGAATCAAACGTCGCATGGGTTTGGTGCTTCCCAATCCTTTGCATTCCCCAATCTCCGATCTCTGATCGCTTCGATCGCCAATATCGCACATTGCATATCGGATCGGCCCAATGTACTGTGCTGATCGATATATATATCGCCAATCTGATCCGTCGATCTGATATATATCACCAATGCTAATTGGTGAACCCACTTTATCACCATCGCAAGTTACAACGGCCCTTTGTACCGGGGATCCGCCAATTGCTGATCACCAACGTAGATCACAATCGCATATCGCATTATCGTCATCGCATGACCCCTTTGCATTTTGGTTCTCTGATCAACTAGCACTTTCGCTTATCGGCGCCATCGCATGTCAACAAGTCACATGGTCACTGGTGTTTTAAACACTTCGCTTGAATTTTTCCGAAGCAATGATAATGCTCCATTATAACATATATGCGATACGATGAAGGAATGCAATGCGATGAACTTTAAGGGGTTTTATGTTTAAAAACACATTTTCCCTTAAGTCCCATTTAATGAGAAATTGCCTCCTTTTCTAAGGACATTGGGCAAATTTAATTTTACAATAACTTCTTCATCTGAAGTCCATTTTAGCTCATTCAAATTGTGTTTGATTTAGAATGAAGAGATATATGCAGTAAGATTATTTCCAAGAGCATCCTTTGACTTTAATTTTCCTTTGTGAGGAATATTTTTAGACTTAGAGTCTATACTAGATCCATTTTGGATCAAGATGCTAGGGTTTCCTTCTCTAGAGGAGGGGTGGGGTTTGTTGAGAGTATTGCATCTGGAGATTTTTCCACACTTCCCTCTCTGCTTCCTACGATCTCGGTGTTTTTATAGACCTTTTCTCATGCTTATGGGAAAATTTAACAAGGGTTTCAAACTCCTTTCTTGACTTATTGGATTCAGGACTAATTACCCTCTACTTGTATTTTGTATTTTCCTCCTCCCAAGGAAAATTCTTAAACAAAAATTATGACCATGATTCTCTTCTTTGTTCCATCTCATGAAAAATAATCATTTTAATGAGACTATAATGACAAGAACTAGTTTTTGCCCTTATAAATTTCGACTAAACATGTCTAGGCACTTTATGCAGACTTTAACATAGGAAGAAAGGAAAAATGACATCACAACCATCTGTAAAGTGGGGAAGAAGTCTTATATGGTAAAGAAAAACAATTGCGTACCTTCCCTTACAAGTTACAAACCTTTGGAATGCACATAGAAGCAACCACCATTGCCTATGAAATGTAGCTCCTGAGGACACCTTTGCACCAGTTGATCGACTTATATGCCAATTTGAGGAACTTAGAACACTCTCTCAAATTGAGTTTTCCCCCTTTGAAATATTTCTCACCATTTAGAGGTAACCCCGTTACTTTACTCATTAGTTCTTCTAACAATTTTATCTTGATATTTCCAACTTTTTTTGTCTTCCCATCAAAATTTTGAGAAAATGTCATGGTTACCTTATCATTTTTCCCCTGAAACTTCTGGAGAAAATTCATCCACCCCTTTTCCTCAAATCTATGTTTTCATGCTACATATTTGGGGCTAGCGCAAAATTAAGTAAATGTGGGTTCATGCTTGTTGGCCCCATGCTAACAATGAAAATAATTTCAAGGCCACTCGAGGAGTTAGAAGGTCGCTACTTGAGTCATAGACGACTATGAATTGGAAAAAGATATGATATCAAGGATAAATTTCTTTTTGGTGCAGTATTTTTATGATTCAAATGGATGTTGGGATCGATTAGGAAGGGTAACCATTTTTTTGGATTATGCCAGGAATTGGGTTAATTCAAAAATGACAAGAAAAAGTATCGAAGCATGTGCCATGACTGAAGGATAATAATCATTACTCGTTGTTGGATTAAACAATTATTGATTATGTATTAAGTCATGATAACGTATAAACTAAATGAATGGAACACAAACTACTAATCAGACTCTATTACTCACATTCTCTGTATTAATCGAAATAAATAAAATTATATCCATACCTTTGCTTGACTATATAATGATGTCTAATGATTCGAAAAGAATGAGTTATAGAACACCTTTAGCATTATCGAAAGCTAATATTAATACTTTTGAAAATGTTGAATATGACGTGGATAGACTGTTGCCTTTAATTATAAACTCTTAATGTTGCCAAATTGATGCCTCTAAATTTAGTGTTGCCGCTAAATTGGATGTTTTCAAACTGGTGATGAATGAACTTTAATTTCTATGATATCTTAATCATGGTCTAGAGTACCAGACTAATTTAGTACTAGAAAAAAAATGCATAGACAGTGTTTAAGTACTGAATTGAGTACGGAAATGTTGAAACTTTCCAGGTGTTGCGGGTGAAGGCTAGCAACAACAAAAATATTGAACCATTGAAATTGTGTTGAAACAACAACTAAGGAACACAGTTTATTAAAATCACTCTCATATTAGCTTGGAACTAGTTTGGAAAAATCAATTATAGGAGGAAGATCTGAGCTGAAATATGACTATCCTTGAAATTTTTGCTTCAAGCCACATGTTGGAACCACTATTCCATGGATTTTAGACCAGGCCTGGAATAGTTACTGCCTATTGGAATTTCAATTTTAGAGAGTTTGAAATGTGCTAAAGAATACTTCAAAATAACCCAACAAGGATCTTCCTCATCTAGATAGTGTCACAATTTGCTTGAATAGCATCCATGTACCATGCTTATACTAAACTGAGTGAAACTGATCTCGACTTCCTATTGTACCAAGAAGTTTTTGCTGACCCAATATTGAAGATTCCCCCTGATGTGCTTTTCTTGTCGGATGGACTCCCTATCCAATATGCATTTGTGAAGCCTAGAAGTTTCACTCCCTATATCCGTCTGTACCAAATACCAAATTGAGTGGTGCCTCTGAGGTATCTTAACACATGTTTAGCTGCCTTCCAATAAAGTTTGGTTGACTTAACCCTTTCTTTACTAAGTTGGTTAACTACAAAAGATATTTCTGGTCGTGTGTTAACCAAATACATAGGTGAACCCACAAGCCACCTATAGATAGTAGGCTCCACTACTTCACATGAAGTAACATTGTCCTTCAACCAATTATATGATAGAGGAGTCTCAACAGGTTCATTGCTCTCCATGTGGAACTTCTTCAATATCTCATTGGTAAAATTTCCCTAAGAGACAAACAGTTCATCATCTCCTTTCCATACTTCCATACCAAGGAATTAATGCATGAGCCGTAGGTCCTCTCGAATTATCTTGCAAGATCGGCTTTGCAAGATTTTACCAGCTTCTCATCACTTGTTATTATTAATTAAATCATCGACATATACTACTATAATAAACAATTTACCTTCAACCACAATATCGTAAAGGTTCGCATCTACTTCACTTTTGGTGAATCCCAACTCAGTGAAATAACTATCAATCTTGGTCTACAAAGAACGACATTCTTGTTTCAATCGATACAATGCTATCTTGAGTCTACACACATGCGACTCTCTGTTGAAGGTCTAAAATCCTTCCTGTTTCTCAATGTACACCTCTTCCTCAATCACTCCGTCAAGGAATGTTGTCTTCACATCCATATAATGTATCTTCCATCCCATTTGCACTAAAAGTGATAGAATAGGTCTGATTGAAGAGTACCTTTCTAATGGAGGAAAGGTATCCTCATAATCAATTCCCTCCACCTGAGAGAACCCTCTGGCCACAAATATTCCCTTGTGTTTCTCCACACTCCCATCTATTGCTTTCTTTACCTTCTAAATCCATATGGAACTCACCACTGACTTGTCTAATGGTCTTGGGACTACTTCCCAAACATCATTTTTGAAAATGGAGTCATACTCCTCTACTATGGAATCAACCCATACTGGTTGTTGCACTTCTTCCTTGAATGAGGATGGCTCAATCTCGACATTCTTTCTTATAAGAGCCATGTATCTAGTGTACCGATCTGGTGACCTCCTGTGCCTGTGTTGTGATGTGGGTCCTCCCACATTCTATGTAGTAGCATGTATCAATTTGTGATCCTCTCCCATGAGCTTCCTTCCATCTCTGGAAGTCTCTACATGAGTGGGTGCTTCCAATCTCTTCTCCTATGCATGTGGTTGCTCCATATCATTCCGAGGTTCTTCCTTTGGAGCTAAAATCTCCTCATATACATGTAACTAAAGCTCCCTCTCAAGGGAACATTTGATGGTCTTCTCTTCATCGAAATTCACATCTCTATGAACCACTGTGATCGTGTGATATGGAAGACACACTCGATAGTTGTGAGGTGTATCAGTGTACCCCACAAATATGCCCAACACAGTTGTTGGTTCTATATTTTTCCTTGCATCCTGGGTAATTGTGCCACTTGTTACCACAAATGCTCCCACTCTAGTAATTTCTCCCTCTAATTTATCGAATCCTAGTAGTTTTGATAGGTCTCGGGAAAGCATAGAAGTGCTAGGATGACTAGATCATCTTCAACAATTGTAACACCAACACTTCCATGCTCATCCAGACATTGAGTGAACTTGGCCAAGTACTTTGGTATTGTGTCGCCCTTCTCCATCTTAATTTTCTTGAGCTTTTCCTTCAGTGCCAACTTCATGTGGTCATTTTTGTTTTGAAATAGGTCTATCAAGGCCTTCCACATTGCATATGGAGTCTCCTTACCATGGAGGCTTGAGAGAATATGATCTCAAAATCTTTCTAGGATAATCCTTCTTGCCTTTGCAACATGTTTTCTCTACTTTGCAAGATCTTGAGCAATAGTTGTTGGAGGCTTAGGAATATATTTGTTTATGAATTCCTTAAGCTCGTTGTCTTCCAACACTACCTCCATCCTATCCTTCCAAGCAATATAGTTTGAACTACCCTTAAGGGCATATTTGAGCCTAAATCTGTAGAACTACATCCAGCTCGCTATGCATGATAATGCAAATCCGGTTTCACTCGCAAAAGACAAACTCCTATTATCCTATTCTAGAGTGATTTATGCTCTTATACCATGTAGAAATTCGTTGTAGATTCAAACTACTTATGTAATACGCTAAAACAAAAGACTTGAATCTACTCTACTCATCAACGAAAACAATTAAATGATTGTGAAATCACAAAGCATACAAGAGAAATAATTCAATCAACACATTACATAATGGTTTCCTTGGGAAATCCACAACTAAAAACCCCTGATATTTGTATATTTCATTATTCTAAAAATATGAGACGATTACAATGCTTTGCTCAAGCCTGAGCAACCTTTTGCACTATCTCTATCTATCTCACAACTTCCTAGACAAGCCCAGGACAATACTTAACCAAATTTTGGCTTGCCCAAGTCCATATGTCCTTGTGTTGTTTCCTTGGGAATTAGACCCTATTAATTAGGGAAATTCCTTAATTGGAATTGTGCAATCCTCATAGGCCTTCCTCTAAATGCATGTACCACCTGTATAATTCAGATGATTATACAACTGATAGTACATTGTCCCTGAACTCCAATATTAACTGGGTAACTCTCATATTTGACATGCATGAGTTATTTATGAGTGAATCATCAATTATCTAGTTGACCACATGAAGCAGCACCCCACTTTCTGACCTCCTACTAGTTCCTCCATCAGTTGGAACTAGTTTAACTAACATTAACAAAGCAATTAAATTAATTAATTACAACTCAAAATAAAATCAACTGGGGCTCCAACAATGTAGGAGACACTCTACATGACTAAAGTTAAACCCTCAACTCGAATTAATTGAGACAACTAATTCAAATTAACTTAGTTAACTAATACAAGTTGTCTTGTGATGTGGAATTACAATTTTATTCCTAATTTAATTCAAGGAAAACAATAAATTAGGATTTTGTTGATGCATTTTCAACATTAACTACTTTAATGGTTTGGTTGTTACTCTTCTTCATCCTATGTTTATTAATACAAATATCCAAAAAGATTTTAGTGTAGATAGGTATGTCTTTAATGGCTTGTAATAAAGGGATCTTTATACAAAAATTACTCGATTCAGAATCAATTCATATTCCACAGGTACCTCAACTTTATTTACAAGAAGTCTTTCTGGAAATGGTGGTTCCAATGGTTCATGTGGTTCTCTTGTCACACCATTATTTTTGGTTTCTATTTGTTTATGTTCATCCTATTTGTTGTCAAATTCTATTTGAGGATCATCCCCTTGTATGACCATTGCATATTTGTTCTTATTAATCATTTTCCCAGATCTAAGTTGAATTTAATTTATAGGAAAGTAAGTAATAACATAGGTGGGAAAAGATTGTAATTCTATGTTTTCCATAGCCTAAGGAGGTTTATTAATAGGATTTGATATAGGTTGTGCAGGTAGTTTTCTTGGTCATGGAGGGTTCAAGTCAAATGATTGTTTGATTTGTTATGAAGATGGATTAACATTTTGAGGTATTGGTAGTGGATGCGATGGTAGGGGTGGTAATGGTAATGAGGATTGCTACTGTGTGGGATAGCGTGGGTTGTAACCTTGCTGGTACTAAGGCACATTAGGTGTCTATGGCACATAAGGTGGATATTGTGGTTGATAATAGATATATGAGGTTGTTGGAATTTGGGACTAATAAACTTTCACATAAGGGTTTCCTCTCCATCCTTGATTCCGCAGTGAATGTTGAGGCTCAACCACTTAGAAATTTTTAGCTAACCATTTCAATCCAAATTTAACTTCAGTTCAAACCATAAAATATATAAGCCAAAATCCAAGAGTTGTTCATTGATAATGCTCCAACCTTCATATTGTCAATTCAATGCCTCAACAGAAAATTATAAATATAAAAAACAAGAATTGATTTGAAATGTAAATATGAAAATCAAATCATTCAAAACTATGAAATTTGATTAACTACAATCACACTCAAATATCATACTACAGGTGCATTATATCACCGCACAATTGTTCCTGCTCTAACTCAAATCGATTACAACTTCACTAAGGTTGGTGGTGGGCCTTGACCACTACCTTAGACGAGTTAAGCCACAACAATAGAATTACATATCAATAACACATAAGCTCATGGAATAAAGGTCAATATTAATATATAAATCAATATTTCAGAAATACATATATAATATAGTTCAAAGTTGTGATAAACATAGTTTTTGAAAAAATTTAGGATCACTATTCTTTCCTTCTTGCTTGCCAACCCTCATAACACTGCTAGATGCTCTTTTAAAGAGATTGTTGTCTAAATATAGGTTTAACTAAATGAATAAGAAAAATAACACCAACCTCAATTTACCCCACTTTAGTGGACAACAACTGCTTGTGTAGCTCTACTATTGTTGGTTGCATTGCAATCTTCACCTCAACATGCTCATTCCCCCTTGCACATTAGCCCAAACTCCCTCTATATTCTACCTGTCTCTCCAACACAATGTCATAGGCCTAAAACCTAGCTACTACAATCATAGCATCGTCATTGTCTACCTTTCTCTTTTTACTCTGGCAAAACCCTATTTTATAGACTCACCTTCTTCCCTACGTAATGATGTTATCTGCATGCCCAACACCACGACTCTCAATCACATCACCATAAACTATACCCTTAGTGCACAGTCTTCGTGGGACATCCATTTCCTATAGTTTGCAAGATTTCCTTACACAACAATGTAATGACCTATTATACACATAACTCTCCCTTTGTGTTATGCACTGAATTTACTTTTATTTTCTAGCGTTGTTTATCATAATGAACATCTTTGAAATGTCAATTATAGTAGATTTGGAGTGCCTCAGTGTTTCCTCATCAACAACAGAGATGGCCCCACTTAAGAGGAGACCAAGTAAAGAGATTTTTGAAGGTGTTGAAGGCCCCACTTAAGAGGAGACCAGGTAAATAGATTGTTGAAGGTGTTGAAGGCCCCACTTAAGAGGACACTAGGTAAAGAGATCATTGAAGGTGTTGAAGAAGGGGTAGAAGAAAGTTCTATAATCTCAACCCCAATCTATATAGATACACCATGTTGCAATGATAAATCCATGTCAATAACTTGCTCAGGTATATATTATCTATTTGCATGCAAATAAATTCCCGGGGATGAGGAAGATGTTGGAGTGTATCAAAATGTGAAGATATATTGGTTACATAATATAGCATCGCATCTCGCAATTCTCCCATTTGTAGAAACCATCGAGTGGATCATAAAATAATTGATGTAAAGGATATGACCATTCAAGACAATAATGACATATCTTTGGCAACATACATATATACATACATACATACATATATATATACATACATATATACATACATATTATTAATAATATAATATATATAATATATATATATATATATATATATATATATATATATTATATATATATATATATACATATACATATACATATACATATACATATACATATACATATACATATACATATATCTCTCTCTCTCTCTAGATATATATCATTGCATTGCAAAGTATTGCAAATTCCTGAACTATCAGGTAGCTCTCATAACAAAATGGTATGAATATTTTTCCTTAGCTAATTAAGATATCTTAAATACATGGTGGAAAGACCCTAACAAATTTTGGATGAGAGCTGATTGACTCTACAAGACCAAGTTGTTAAGAAAAGCATATCAGTTGGTAGTGGACATGTGTTGTCTTTTTTATGGTAAATAAAATGTAGATACATTCGAAGAATCTTGGGAGCCATTAATATATAGCTAGACCCAAGAAGGAAGCATGTTCAATTGGGCATAAATATTATGTACTTCAATTCATACAAGGGTAAAAGAAGCCTAGAAGCTTAGACTTTCTATTTCAAGAGTGTACACAGTTTGTGGCGGCTGTTTTCTCAAGAGTAATGCATCTAAATTGTAGTACAATTTTTTCAAATACAAGAGTAAATGGATGTAGCTAGAGAACTCTAATTACAATTAAAAGAAAGCTCAATTCACTAGTGAAACCAAATCATGCATTCATTCAAGTATTGGTCAAGAATACAGTAACAATAACTCATTTCTCTTTGAACTGATTGATTTTCCAAACGTAATTTCTAATTTGAACAACAGGGATCTCGGCCTGAGAGCGTAGACAGCAGTAGTCAATACTCTTTACAGTAGAGAATCTCAAGATAGCACTGAACTAGAACGCTGAACTACATGGTTAAATCTTGAAACACCAATAATAGAATACTGAAGTAGATAATTAAATCATGGATAATAACAACTAGAATCAATATTTCTGCAGCATGTAAAATAGAGTAATTTCGTTAAGTCTAGAAATACGAAACAACAAAGCAATGTGATTAAAATAAGTGGAAATCAAACCAAACCATCACACGACAAAAATCATAAAAGAATGGTACAGGAACAGCAAGTGAATCCACCAGGGTCGGGCCCTTAGCCGCTAGTGAACATAGCCAGATTACTTCAATAGATGACAAGAAACAACAATCGCTTTATATATTAATCATTGCAAAATAGTTATAGCCAGTTCACACTCTGTTTCAACAAAGAGAGTCGATGATCAAAGTTACAAATACAATAGTAATTCGCGTCCACTCTACTTACAATTACTGCCTTTTATAATGGTGAAGAGGTAAAAGGATAAACAGTAACAGTGATCCCTCAGGATCAGGAGATCCTGAGGGATTCACACAATCTTCTAACTTCAATTATCTTTCCCTCCTTGTGCTACTCCTGTGATTCACTTTGCTTTTGTCCATAAATACATGCTCCATCCTTGGCTTGCTTGTTCTTTCATTGTCCCTTGGCTGAGGAACATCAGTTGTCCCATTTCGTCTTTTTCCTGCATAAAGAGTGATAACAGTTAGCTAAATCGTGATGATAGATAATTTCCTTATTTTTACCATAATCCTTTGATATATTAACACTTTAGGGTGTCGAAGGGATATAACTAAAGAAAAGGATGATGAAATAAATGATATATGCATACCTTTTCCATGACTCAACAATCCCCTAACTGTTGGTAGTGAATTTTCCCCATCAACAATTTTTGGTGCTAGAAAGAGGGTCACCATTGCATGGTTAGTAGGTTCTCTCACTCTTATCATTTTGAAACATCTCGTTAAGATAACAATTGACCTGTTTCCCATCAATCTAACCCTAATACATTAAAATATCCTAATATTGAAGATTTACCTCCTCCCAACAGTCTTGAACAATTATACAAGATCACATAAGAAGATCTAACATCTCTCAGACCTTTTACTCAATCTTATGCAAAATGGATCAGTACACTCCTTGTTTCTGGTCTTCTACCCCACAAGCATGTAGTAAGGAGACCAATGACCGATCATGGTGTACTAGTAGATTTTTTGAATAATTGGTGTGCACATATTTAGTTGATAAAGTAGAATGTATTGAAAAGTGTCATTTATTTGGTCCCTTTGATGAGGAAGATGAGGGGTCAAAACGTGGTGAAAATATAGAAGGTGATGTCATGCGGAAAGAGTTATTTTTGCGGACAAAGCTAACCTCCCTAGGAGTCTAAGACTCTCTAGTGACAAACAAACCAAACAAGAGCAATCCTTCTCTAAACACACATTATTCTATGAAAGATCAAGTGTTTTCCGATCTTACCTTAGGT
>APFE031193990.1:102186-123871 GCA_000404065.3 Pinus taeda | reverse complement strand
AGGTAGAACTTTCGATTGAGCTAGTACCAAGGATAACTCCAACATCAAAAGCACCTTACACGATGATCACACCTAAGTTGATTGAGTTAAAGTTCCAGTTGAAGGAAATGTTGGAAGAGGGATACATTAGGCCAAGTGTATCACCTTGGGGTGCACCGGTCTTATTTATGAGGAAGAAAGATGGTACCCTCAAATTATGCATTGATTACATGCAGTTGAACAAAATAACTATCAAGAACAAATATCCTTTGCCGAGGATTGATGACTTGTCCAATCAGCTGAAGGGAGTAGCAGTGTTCTCAAAAATTGACTTGAGATCCACGCATCAAAGAAGAAGACCTATAAAAACTGCGTTTAGGACTAGGTAGGGGCATTACGAATTTTAGCATCTGTCGACTATGGATGGATGAAATCAGAAAGTGTCATTATTATTTAGATATTTAATAATAATTATCTTTAAAGTGTCTTTAGTACGTCCACTGTCTTCGACTTATTTTAAACTTATTGAACACAGTAAAGTTGTTTGTTTTTTTGTTGCCACCTACAAGATTAGGCTGCGAGATTCTCCTCTATCCACTCATCTTCATTGTGGTCTCCATGAGTAATTTTGACAGTATCTTCATGAATGATAATTTAACAATAAATTCCTCGTTTATTTTAAAAATTAATTATAACCAATTGATTGTTTAAGTAAGGTGGGATAAATGTTCTTTTAAGTTAAAGTAAATAACGGTTAGTAAATAATTGCATCGGTTGTTATTCTTTTCATTTGAAATTGAAACAGAGATACCGATGGGTATCCTTGATGTTTGCTTACACACTGTTATTATAGTTGTTGCATACCAGGTGTTAGGCCTTCAATTTCACCTTTAATAGCGTATTACTCAATTTTTATAAGATAAATTCCACAAGAATCGAATGCATTGAACTGTTAGTAAATAAATGCATGGGTTGTTATTCTTCTCTTTTGAAATTGAAACAGAGATACCGCTAGTATCCTTGATGTTTGGTTACACACTGTTATTATAGTTGTTGCATACGAGGTGTTAGGCATTCAATTTCACCTTTTATAGGGTATTACTTTGTGTTCTTTTTAAAACAATGTCAAGTTTTTATAATTTAATTAAATTTTATTGATTGTTTTATTAGATAATTTTAAAAAATATTGTATATAGCATTATGATTAACTTAACTCTTATTTTATAATATAATGATACTATTATCATGAAACCAAAAACTTCTAGCAAATATTTTAGGCAGCATCCTTAATCAATAAGATTTTGACTTCTTATTTTTGTTTTTACTTTTGACTGAGATTTTATCTTTTTTTTTTTTATCTTTGTTATCTAAAATTAAATATGTAAGGGTTTTGGTTAAGTGTATAAAGTACAATGATTAATAACCATTCATATAATAAGGGAGTTGTCTTTAGTGTGATTTTTTGGAATTCTGGTGTAAAAATTGAGGTGAAATCTTGATTTGTGTTATTTAAACTGTTTTTTATTGTATATATGGGGTATCCAACAAACCTGTAATTTCAATAAATTCGTGCCAGAGTTTAGAGAAATTAGACCAGAAAAACCTACCAAAAAAACTTCCAAAAAATCACACTAAAGACAACTAGTATAAGAAAGTGGGTGCCATGAATGTTTGCAAAGTATCTCCCACAAATTATTTTTTCACCACATCAACGCATTTATTAGCATTCTGAAGATAAAAAAATACTTGAAAATAATAAACAATCCAACTAAAACAAAATTTCAAATATATATAGATTCCATTAAATATTTAAAAATAATTAATATAGATTTATTTAATTAATATATAATTCTTTTAAAAGTAAAAATCACTCATATATTTATATAATATATAATATGGTAAAGAAATGTTAATAATAAATTTAAAAATGGTTATCATTCAAAATAATAAATAAGGTAAATAAAGGCAACTTTGGGTTTTTAATAATTTACATTAGCTATAAAAGAAATATATTCAATTTATTTATAAAGAAATATATTCAAATTATTTTTTTATAAATATAATTTGGTTTGAATAAACTATTTTTTAAAAAATATATATTTATATATATTTACTAGATATTTTTCTAAAAAAAACATTACCATTACAATAAAACATTATTATTGTTAATGGGTAAGACTGGATTCCTCAATATCACAAATCAACATTACAATTAACAAAATATCTTAATTTACTAATCAATAAAACTTAAATTAAATAATTCAAAACCTTAATTTAAACTTGAATTTAATATTTTTAAATGAATTTAATTATATTTACACTAAATTTACACTAAACCTCAAGTTCTAGAAGTTGATGATAGGGTTATGTGGTTCTTTTCATTTGAAATGTTAAAAAAAATATCCGTGGGATGAAGTTGTGAAACAAGTTTCTCATAAATTTCTTCTAAAATTTCAACCTTAAATGAAAACACCAATAAATCAGAACACATGATACGGTTATGATTTTATCTCGTGCATAGTGCTAGAAAATTCATAGTAAACCTTTTGGCAGTTATTACTCGGTAATCGATGTGAACGAAAATAAAGTGCAAGTTGATAAAATTGCCATTATGGAGTGGTTGATATTTGAACAAAAATATATGGTGCAAATTGGTAAAATCGTGGACATTTAATTATTTTAATATTATTTTCCAAAAATAAATCATTACCCTCATTAATTTTCGTAACATCATAGTTATTTAATTAATTTTTATAATTATTTTAATCCCTTTAAAATAAATAATCATTTTCAAATATTAAAAAAAACAAAATGTTTATATTATTCATTATTATTTTTATTATGATGAAGATGGTGGTTAACGTCCACTGAGACCAAACTTTGGTCTATCGAACTTAAAGAAATGAATTATTTAGTTTGATTTAAGATTTTATTCCTATGCTCAAAAAGCTTGGAGAGAAGCCTCCCAATCTCACTGTAATTTTGACAACGTAAAAGGCTAGGAAGGTCAGTATTGCAACAAAGATTTTGAAACTGAGATCTAATGTGGTTGTACGTGGGGCACTCTAAGTGGAAGTGATTTTCATCCTCAATGTTCGTATTCTCACAGAGATAATAGAACCTTTCCATCCATGGTGTTTTAGGAACTGCCCAACGACCTGTTTCACTATGGAGATCATGAGAGTTCATTCTAATCTTGGCTATATTAATTTTCTTCTTTGAGCTAGTTAAAACAGAGAGATACTTTTGATCTTCTAGGGTGGGGTTGATGATCTCCTTATAATATCTTAATTTTCTTTTAGCTGCTAAATCTTTCTCACACCACATTTTTTCTTTGAACTTAGAAGTAACAATATTTTTAATGTTATTAATGTTTTGCAATGCAACATTCTTGTCGATCTCCCAATGGTTTAACTAGGCCCTGATGTCTTTATACCAATCTCGTTTGAGCCTTAGGTGGTTTTGGCTAGAATTTAAAGCTTGCTTAGGAAGTCTATGGTCTCCTATGTTATTAAGTTTGTGCTTGTACAACAAAAGCCTAGTCATAGCTAGGCTCTTGATAGGGGAAAGACCAATTTCTATAAGCAGAATAGGATAGGGCGTGTTGCTTTTAACTTTGAGGTTATATGTTATAAAACGTTTCTGGATTTGCTCAATCTTTCTCCAGGATTATCTAGAGATGCTACAACCCCAAACCTCACATCCATATAAGATAACCAGAGTGACCAAAGTTTCAAAGAGGAACTTCTTTCTATCCCACATTATGAGGTTTATTGTTTTACAATTATTTTCAAGACCAAAATAATCTTTCCATCCCCCATTAATCCTTTTCTCAATGTTATAGTTCCAGTTGAGCTTGTGATGAATATCAATTCGTAGGTACTTGTAGGAAGACACTTCCCCCAAGTTACTATTGTCATACATAAAATTAGCATAAGTGTCCTTCTTGGATTTGATAATCATAACTTTTGTTTTGTTAGTGTTAACAATCATACCCATGGTAGAGTAGAAATCCTTAAGAAGTATAAGTTTCTTATCAAGATCAAATGGGATGAGCACCTTGCGAAAAGAACAATATCATCAATGTAGAGAAGAAGGATGATGACTATCCCAGCTAAGATCGTGTCAGCACATCCTCCTTCCTTTAAACAACCTTCTAGCTTGTCGATGTAAATGCCAAATAGGGTAGGGGAGAGGGGGAAACCTTGTTTAACTCCGATATTACACTTAATATCTTATGACCACCCCTCATTGCTCTTTAACTTGGCAATTACATTATCGTATAACCTTATAGCGGAAACTCTCAACTCAAAAGAAACCTTTAGCTCTTCTAATCTGTTCCACAGGTTGTTTTGAGGAACCGTATCGAAAGCCTTTCTAAAGTCCACAAAGAAACAAAAGAAATTGGATTTATCATCGCAGCATTCCTCCACAATGATCCTAAATGTAACGAGGTGGTCTGTTGTTGAGTGCTTCTTTCTAAAACCTGCTTGTTCTTTAGCCCGCTTACCTTCACTTTCAAGCTATATGCACAACTTCCTTTCCAAAATAATACCATATAACTTGGCTAGAAGAGGGCTAATCATAATTGTCTAATAATTAAAGGGGTTATTTGTATCCTTGCTTTTAAAAATAGGGATAATGAGGCTTTGAGTCCATGGTTTAGGGAGCCCTTGCTTGATCGCTTGATTGAAAATATTGTGAATGTGGAAGATGAGGACAGGACCTCCAATTTTTTCTGCCTGGTAACCTTCAATGTCCTTAGCTTTCCCATTAGCCAAGCGATTAACCCTAAAATCAGTGTCTTCTAATGAGAAAACTTGTTTCGTTGTGAGAAGGATTTCAAAGTTATTTATGACATTTGGAGATTCATAAAGCTTTTTAAGATAGGATTTCCAATCGCGTAAAAAAATATTATTATTATCTTTAGTTTTCGTAGTTAGAATCTGCGTCTAGAATTTCTTAGGAGCTATCTTAGAGAGGTGTAAGAGATTCTTTTGTCTTTTACGAATATACTGCCTTTTTTCCTTTTAGTTAGGGCTTTGTATATTTTTATCTTGCCAATTTTAAGAGATTCATCAACAATTTCCTTAATTTCTCTCCTCTCACTTTTACAATCTTTGTCATGCCATGGGTTGGTTTTGCTGTTTCTTTTATTACTTGAAACTTCAATTGAGAACTTGTTAATAGAATATGAGAGGGTTGTAGTAAAATTATGATAGAGATCTTCTATGTTGTCTATACTAGATAAAGGAAGCAAAATAGTTTTTAATTCATTTAGAAAGAGATTGTTTTTATTTCTATCAAAGATTAACTTCTTTTGGATATAAGGATTATCTTCTATGGGATCTCTATGCATGACAAAATTGAGAGTTATAAGTAAATGCCTATGATCATAGTCAGGCTCGTGGTCGTTTAAGATGTCAAAATTTGTTAGTTCATTGTCTAGAGGGAGATCAGAGATAACATAGTCTAACATGCTGCTACCAAGCCCATGGATGTAGGGCATCTAGCTAGAATTGGGCCACATCTTTAGACCATTGCAAATTATGAGATTTTGAGCACTACAAAGCTTGACTAGCTCCGACCCAAACAAATTCTCCCCGAGGTCTTTAGATCTCCTTTTGTACCAGCTAGCCAGAGGAAGGTCTTCGTCTAGCCAAAGAGGATTGGGGTTGGAATGATTGCTTAAAAGAATAGCTTGGTTGCTTGAAGTTTGAGCATTTAAGTCACTCATTAAAAGGATATTGCCTTCATTCCTTAGGCTAGAAATATCATTCTCTAAACCATTGTAAGGACTATTTTTATCTAGATTCTTTTTCTTATAGAAGTTAGAATTGATGGGGAGGTATTTTTATCATAAATGTCAGTAATTTCGATCCAACTATATTGATTGTAAGGGTCGTTTTTATAAATCCTAGCATGTGGAGAGATGTTCTTCTTAATGTAACAAGGTATACCCCCAATGCCTCTATGGGAAGATCACTTTTTCCAGGTAGACCATAATGTAAAGCCATCTATGTTAGGGACCTTATATTCTTCGTGCTCCCAAGTTTCAACAAGCAAAATAATATCAACATCATTCGAGATCCAACTTAGCTCGGGGCCTTTGTTCCATGGAAAGCCCTGACAGTTCCAAGAAAGAATTTGGAGCATGTTGAATTTCTATATTATTATATTTTTGGTTTCTATCTCGAATAACAACTTTTTTATTTCTGATTATTGCCCATTTTCCTTCCTTCCTAGTTTCCTTTACCTTTTGAACCTCCTTTCTCAATTCTGCTTGATCTTCTGGAATGAGATATTCATTTATAAATATTCCTGTTCCTTTTAGACTTGAGGTTTTACTAAATATGTCACACTTATGGTCAGTAGAGCTCACCTTTATTCGGATTAGCCTTCCTTTATTCTCAGTTAGTTTCCCCAACCTTGTTGCTTCTTTGAGACACGTTGTTTCAATTTGTAATCTATTATGTAATTTTGTCTGGGCTATGGCTAAAGTATCCTCGTCTACCTCCTCTTTCAAACCGAAGATTATAAGGTTCAAGGCCCTTTTTTTACGCTCATGGTCTAATTATATCAATTTTTTTCATTTCATCTTTAATTGGTTTGATATCTAGTTTACCCGCCACACTATTTATGGTGAGACAGCTATTAACTTTTTCTTCTAGCTCTTTAATCACGTCTTTCATTTTAAAACCCTCTAAATATCAACATCTACTTACTGGGATGTTTGGGTCATATCTTGGTTTTGTTTTTCTATAACCTGCAACTTAATCTCCATTACCTCCATCTTATTCTCCAATAGTTCTATTTTATTTTTTATTTGTTTTTGGATCTTGTCTTTAAGAGATGTGAATTTATTTTCTAGCATGGCTACTAACTCTATTTGTAGCTTGAATTCTCTTTCTTCTCTACGTTTCTCCAAAGACTCTATATATTCATAGAGGCTCTGTAGAGTCATTGTGCTAGGTCTACCTTTGGTAATCTTTGGTAATTGTGGTGAACTATTCATATTTGAAAATATATGAGCCGATATGTATTAAAAAAATATAAAAAATGTGTTAACCTGATATCAGCAGGCTGGACCACAGACGCACGTCCCTGAGATTGATTTTCTATTACCGCATAGAGATCGTGAATTATTACCGCAAAGAGATCGTAAATTATGACAATGGAAATCGTAAATTATTACCGCAGAGATCGTAAATACATCACCCTAAATTATTACCACAAACAGATTGTAAATACATCACCCTAAATTATTACCGCAAAGATGGTAAATACATCGCTCTAAATCATTACCGCAGAGATGTAAATACATCACCTTAAATTATTACCCCAGAGATCGTAAATTATTACTGCACAGAAATCGTAAATGTATCACCATAAATTAAATTATTACAGAGAGATGATAAACACATCACCTTAAATTATTAGGGCATAAAAATCATAAATACATCACCCTAAATTATCACTGCAAAGAAATGGTAAATTATTACTACATACATCACCGTATCGTAAATACATCACCCTAAAATTATTTTTATGATTTATAAATTAAAATTTGCATATAATTAGGGAATTTATTTAATTTTCTATAAAAATTAAAAAATTAATAATAATAATTATTAGTTGATAGTTTTTAATGTACTTGTTTTATGTAAAAGATAAAAAATTAAAAATTAAATTAAACATTAACTAATTAAATAGTTAATAGTCAAACTTTTCAGCCCTGAAGATAAAGGGATAAAGCTTGTTCGCTAGCTAATGCACTGTTGAAAGCATTCGTGTAGCTCTGCAGTTCACATGTCCAATACACCAGGTTGTGCAGTTTCACTTGAAAATTATAGTGGCGTTGTCCGGGTCACGTGAATATGAAAGGTATGAGACCAGCACGTAACTGATTCCGCCAATAATTTTAAAGTTTAAATAAAATAAAATCTCCTTTGTTTTATTTTAAAATAATATCGGTAGCCAATGCGTAGCTCAGGACATCCTTTGGTAATGTAGCAGGGATGTGGCAGCAGTATAATTTCACTAAAATTTTTAGTCAAATCAAGTCAGCAATGTAAATCCATTTTCTTTTTTTTGCCTATAGTTAAACTAATAGCTTGCTGCAGATCCTAGATGTCACTACTGACAGCAATGTATAATATATGCTAATATAAACTGTGATCACAAAAACTTCAAATTTTGTGATCATTAAAATTGAAACTCTCTTAAAAACTTTAAATTTTGGAATCATAAAATTGGAGTTTTCATTCACTGTGGGAGTCACCGTCACAGGAAACAGGGCCATAGATTCCCGCATGGTTTACTTTCCAACAAGGCCATCTAGATTGGCAAGGCCTATTTCCAATTTTATAAATCCATTAATCCCCTTTAAGAGACTCTGACTTTAAGGACAGTCTGGGGAGAAGGGTTCTGACATAGGCTTTGGCTGTTAACCACTTTTTAAATATGTAACTTCTTGGTTGTCAATAAATTCCATGTTATCGGGCCATAAATAAACGGCAGGTGTATATGCTTACAGTTTGATTTCGGCCTTAACAAAATCGAACAATAGGCATATACATTCGCCCTCACCTTGTTCACTCACTGCTTTCTTATTGACTCCCATGGAAGATTCGTTCCCCTCTCCCTCCGCCCTGTATTTTCTTTTCCAAGTCTAGACTGTCTTAATATCAGTTCTTCTAGACAGAAAAATGGTCATCTGGCCAGTAGGTTCATGGAAGGTAGTTATCGCTATAAGCAGATTCTAGATGTCACTACTGCCAGCAATGTATAATATATGCTAATAGAAGCTGTGCTCACAAACACTTCAGCTAATTACTGCCAACAATGACATAATATATGCTAATAGAAACTGTGATCGCAAAAACCTCAAATTTTGTAATCATTAAATATGAAACTTTCCTAAAACTTTAAATTTTGGAATCATAAAATTGGAGTTTTCATTCACTGTGGAAGTCACAGTCAGAGGAAACAGGGCCATAGATTCCCACATGGTTTACTTTCCGACAATGCCATCTAGTTCATGTCACTTAGTGCTTCACAACATCATGCATCTACTTGACCATGACGTCATCGATGCCCACGTCAGCCTACAGAACAGACATCTCACTCTTTAAAATATGTAACCTCCATGCCCTCACCATGCTCACTCACTGCTCTCTTATTGACTCCCATGGAAGATTCGTTCCCCTCTCCCTCCGCCCTGTATTTTCTTTTCCAATTCCAGATTGTCTTAATATCAGTTCTTCTAGACAGAAAAATGGTCATTTGGCCAGTCGGTTCATGGAAGGTAGTTATCGCTATCTATGGGATGGGCGGAGTTGGGAAGAGTCATGGCCGCTCGTTTACAGCATTGATTGTCTGCAAAAACTGTATGAAACAGTGAGCCAAAACAATAAATCGTCGCGGAAGGTTCACACACAAGTATTTCATTTGCTGTTCTATCCAGTGGCAGGTCAAACAGTGCAGGTTATCTGACGCAGATACTCTTTAAGCGGCGGATCACATGTGGATAGGAAAAATGGTAAGATATTGTGGATAAGAGGATGAACAAAATTTCTGTTAGAATGTAAGAGAAGAATTGGCAGGTAGTGATTTTTATTTGGATTGCAGATTTTATAATTATTTTAGAAATCTACAAGAATTATTTGAAATGGATTCTTTCCCAAATGTAAAGATCGGCCATGCCTCTTATGGCACCTTGTAACAGCGACCGCCTTCAAAATCTGGAGAATTGAATGCTTTGAAATCCTTATTGCATCTCAGCCTTTGGCTTTTTCGGTGCATTTAAAAGAAAACATTACGGTGCATTAAGAGCGTTGGTTCATCTGTTCACAGTAACACTTGAAAGCAGCCATTGCAGTATTTTCGTTAGTGCAAGGGCCTTCATGTTTACTCTCAAACTAATCCACTTATCACTTTCTACTAGGGTTTGGAGTATTAGGAGTAGGTGTCTGGTATTATGCCTGGTATTTTGGGATGAGATGGTATGGTTTCCTTTCCTTACATGAATGTAATTTTTTTCATTAAAGATGTTCTAATAATTTTCAGCCATCTCTGTGTTTTTTTCATTAAAGATATTCTAATCATTTTCAGACATCTCTGTGAAAGGTAAAGCTTAATTGTTCAATGGAAATTTTGTGAGAAAATTATTATTTGAAATATATTTTAAAATGTATAATAAAATCATACAAATAAATATTAAAACACTTATTCCGATTGCAATAATTATTTGTTGAGGCTACTCAAATTCCTCTCAAAGTCCAAACGAAAATCCCATCACACCTGCCAAACTAATTATTAAGCTTACCTCTTTGGAATTCGTTAAAAGGTTACTACCATTCTGGTGAAATTCTCATTATATTATTATCATAGGAAAGGTTAGTTTATTTATTTATTTAGATTTTCGGTTAAATTTGATTGAAATTGAAAAAAAGAAAGAAAAGGGTTATAATTGGAAAATTCCAGGCACTCTATTTTTTATATATTTTAAATTATTTTTAATATTAAAATTTTAATTAAAATATTGAAATTTAATTTGATTAATAAATAATATTAAATATTTTAATATTAAATTTTAATTAAAACATTAGAATTTAAAATTTGATTAATAAATAATATATAAAATTATTTTTAATATTAAAATTTTAATTAAAACATTAAAAATTTAAAATTTGATTAATAAAGAAAGGAAGATTGATCCGAATAAAGGTGAGCTCTATTGATCATAAGTATGACATACTTAGTAAAACCTAAGTCTAAAAGGAACGGGAATATTCGTAAATGAAGATCTCATTCCAGAAGATCAAACAAAACTAAGAAAGGAGGTTCAAAAGGTAAAAGAAGCTAGGAAGGAAGGAAAATGGGAAAATGGGCAATAATCAGAAATAGAAAAGCCTTTATTCGAGATAGAAACCAAAAAGATAGTAATAAATAGCAATTCAACATGCTCCAGATTCTTTCTTAGAACTGTCAGGGTTTTCCATGGAACAAAGGCCCCACGCTAAGTTGGATCTCAAATGATGTTGATATTATTTTGCTTGTTGAAATTTGGGAGCACGAAGAATCTAAGGTCCCTAACATAGATGGCTTTAGGCTATGGTCTACTTGGAACAAGCGATCCTTCTGTAGAGGCATTGGGGGAATAGCTTGTTACATTAAGAAGAACATCTCACCCCACACTAGGATTTATAAAAACGACCCTTACAACCAATATAGTTGGATAATGATCACTGACATTAATAATAAAAAGATCTACATAGCAATATGTTATTTCCCCCCCCCATCAATTCTAACTTCTATAAGAAAAAGAATCTAGATAAAAATAGTCCTTACAATGGTTTAGAGAATGATATTTCTAGCCTAAGGAATGAAGGTAATATCCTTTTAATAGGTGACTTTAATGATTGAACTTCAAGCAACCAAGCTATTATTCTAAGCAACCATTCCAACCCTAATCCTCTTTGGTTAGACGGAGACCCTACTCTCGCTAGTAGGTACAAAAGGAGCTCTGAAGACCTCGGGGATAATTTGTTTGGGTCAGAGCTAGTCAAGCTTTGTAGTGCTCAGGATCTCATAATTTGCAAAGATCTAAAGAAGTGGCCCAACTCTAGCTAGATGACCTGCATCCATGGGCTTGGTAGCAGCGTGGTAGATTGTGTTATTTCCGATCTCCCTTTGTACAACGAAATAATAAATTTTGACATCTTAAACGACCACGAGCCTGACTCTAATCATAGGCTTTTACTTATAACTCTCAATTTTGTCATGCATAGAGATCCCATAGAAAATAATCCTTATAGCCAAAAGAACTTAATATTTGATAGAAATAAAAATGATCTCTTTCTAAATGAATTAAAAACTAATTTGCTTCCTTTATCTAGTATAGACAACATAGAAGACCTCTATCATAATTTTACTACAATCCTCTCATATTCTATTAACAAGTTCTCAATTGAAGTCTCAAATAATACAAACAATAGCAAAACCAACCCATGGTATGACAAAGATTGTAAAAGTACGAGGAGAGAAATTAAGGAAGATGTTGATGAATCTCCTAAAATGGACAAGATAAAAATATACAAAGCCCTAACTAAAAGGAAAAAGAGGTAGTACATTCATAAAAGACAAGAGAATCTCTTACACCTCTCTAAGGAAGCTCCTAAGAAATTTTGGAGGCAGATTCTGAATAGGAAAACTAAAGATAATATTAAAATTGCTTTACACGATTGGAATTCCTATCTTAAAAATCTTTATGGATCTCCAAATGTCATGAATATTGAAACTTTGCTCACAACGAAAGAAGTTTTCTCATTAGAAGACATTGATTTTGGGGTTAATCGCCTGACAAATGGGAAAGCTAAGGACATTGAAGGTTACCAGGCAGAAATCTTAAAAATTGGAGGTCCTGTCCTCATTCCCCACATTCACAAGCTTTTCAATCAAGCAGTCAAGCAAGGGTTCCCTAAACCATGGATTGAGAGCCTCATTATCCCTATTTTAAAAAGTGGGGATACAAATAACCCCTCTAATTATCGAACAATTATGATCAACCCTTTCTTAGCCAAGTTATATGGTATTATTTTGGAAAAGAAGTTGAGCATATGGCTTGAAAGTGAAGGTAAGTGGGCTAAAGGCCAAGCGGGTTTTAGAAGACATCACTCAACGACAGACCACCTCGTTATGCTTAGGATCATTGTGGAGGAATGTCATAACGAGAAATCCAATCTTTGTTGTTGCTTTGTGGACTTTAGAAAGGCTTTCGATATGAATCCTAGAAACAACCTTTGGAATAGATTAAAAGAGCTAAAGGTTCCTTTCGAGTTGAGAGCTGTCGCTATAAGGTTATACGAGAATGTAATTGCCAAGCTAAAAAGCAATGAGGGGTGGTCGAAAGATATTAAATGTAATATTGGAGTTAAACAAGGTTGCCCCCTCTCCCCTACCCTATTTGGCATTTACATCGACAAGCTTGAAGGTTATTTAGAGGAAGTAGGATGTGTTGGCACGATCTTAGCTGGGATAGTCATCATCCTTCTTCTTTATGCTGATGATATTGTTCTTCTTGCAAGGTGCCCATCTGATCTTGATAAGCAACTTAGGCTTCTTAAGGATTTCTGCTCTACCATGGGTATGATTGTTAACACTGACAAAACAATAGTTATGATTATCAAATCCAAGAAGGACACTTACGCTTATTTTATGTATGACAATAATAACTTGGAGGAAGTGTATTCTTACAAGTACCTAGGAATTGATATTCATCACAAGCTCAACTTGAACTATAGCATTGAGAAAAGGATTAATGAGGGGTGGAAAGCTTATTTTGGTCTTGAAAATAATTGTAAAATGGAAAACCTCGTAATGTGGGATAACAAGAAGTTCTTCTTTGAAACTTTAGTCACTCCTGTTATCTTATATGGTTGTGAGGTCTGGGGTTGCAGCATCTCTAGAGAATCCTAGAGAGAGATTGAGCAAATCCAGAAGTGTTTTATAATGTATAACCTGAAAATTAAAAGCAGTACACCCTATCTTATTCTCCTTATAGAAGTAGGTCTTTCCCCTATTGAGAGCCTAGCTTTGACTAGGCTTCTGGTGTACAAGCACAAACTCAATAACATAGGAGACCATAGACTTCCTAAGCTAGCTTTAAATTCCAACCAAAACCACCTAAGGCTCAAGCAGGGGTTGTATAAAGACACGAGAGCCTGGTTAAACCATTGGGAGATCAATGAGAATGATGCATTACAAAACATTAATAACATTATAAATATTGTTACTTCTGAGTTCAAAGAAAAAATGTGGTGTGAGGAAGGTTTAGCAGCTAAAAGAAAGTTAAGTTATTATAAGAAGGTCATCAACCCCACCCTAGAAGATCAAAAGTATCTCTCTGTTTTAACCAACTCAAAGAAGAAAATTAATACAACAAAAATTAGAACAAATCCTCATGATCTCCATAGTGAAACAAGTCATTGGACAGTTCCTAAAACACCATGGATGGAAAGGGTCTACCATCTCTGTGAGACTAGGAACATTGAGGATGGAAACCACTTCCTCTTAGAGTGCCCTGCGTACAACCGCATTAAATCTCAATTTCATAATCTCTGTCGTAATACTGACCTTCCTAGCCTTTTACAATGTCAAAATTATAGTGAGCTCGAGAGACTTCTCTCCAATCTTTTTGAGCATAGGAATAAAAGCTTAAATCAAACTAAATAATTTGTTTCTTTAGGTCCGATAGACCAAAGTTTGGCACCACCACCACCACCACCGCCACCGCCACCGCCACCGCTATTTAGGGTAGTTGAAAAATTAGCAATAACTATAAAAATGTTCACCAAACAAAAGTCCTAAATTCAAATTTTATACTCTCTCTTTATCCAAATAAACAATTAAATATGATAAAAACTTAATCCAAGCCAACCTAACTAAAACAATCCATTTCTAATATTAAAATTAATACATTTTAAGTTACCCTCCAAAAATGGTCAAATTCCAACTAAAGAAAATATATTTCAAATGAGAAACCTTTATCCTTTACGGAAAGGATGCGGCCAACATCTTAAATGATTATTATTCTGTGCCAAGCGCGAACTACAGTAACGGTCATTTGAAAATGGTTTTTTATTTTTTTTATTTTTTTAAGTAAAAAGTACGTTGATCCTTTATGACTTTTAAATATTCTGTACAATTTTTATATTTTTTTAAATTGTATTAATTAAAAGTTTATAAAAAATATATCATTTGAATTTAATATATTAAAATATTAAAATATAATAACTTCAAATATTATAATATAATTAGATGCTGTCTACGAAAATTTTCAATTATTTATCTTAGTTAATGATTATGTTTTCAAATTAAAAAATTAAAAAATTAAATAATTCGTGTATGTCCACATGTACCAAATCTGATTGTTTCATAAATGTTGATCGGTGAATTTGCCAAGAATGGCCACGCACATTTACTTTCTACACATTTCTGGACTGCCCCCACTGTTTTGTAACCTTTGAAATTTAACAAGTAGAGTTGTGGAAGAACAACTTTAGTTTACTTTAATTTTTATTATGCACTAAGATGATAAGAGATTGTGTAACCATCTTGATATCGTTGATATTGACCTAATTTCACTTTGATTTACCTATATTTTTTAACCTTTATCATTTACCGGAAGGAGGCGGCCTCCATTTTAAATGATTATTAATTTGTGCCATTTCAAAATGTTTTTTTAATTAATGGTCATTTCAAAATGTTTTTTTAATTATTTTGAATGAGTTTTTTTAATGTTCTATGAAAATTACGCTGTATCTTAATGACTTATTATTATTATGTAATTAAAAAAAAAAATTATAATTTATATATATGATTGTAATTTGTGTTAGAAAGAAATTCTGAATCATGGGTTAGAATTTTTATATAATTTTTCATGTTTTAAAATTGCATCATATTTAGAGGTTTAAAAGATAGAAAATATGCTTTTATTATGGTTTTTACTAATTATTCTAAATAAGTGAGTGCTTTAGAAAAACTCCTAATAGCAATATGTATCTATATAACATTAAAGGATTTCATAAACTATAAGTTTGTTCTCGCCTCTTTAGTGCTTTTGGCCTTTTTCTTCACGGGTTCTTCACTAGTTCCAGTGACTTCCATAGTGAACTTAACACCATTGTTGGAACTTTCCTCAAGCTTAGCCACCCTGATGTCCAAGGATGTTAATTTAGTCCGAGTTTCACCTTGAAGTTGTTCCATTTTACTCTACAGTAATTCATGTTTAGTATCCATGAGAAATTGATATGTCCTCCACTCCTCCATAGAACTCCTTTGTTTGAGGGTGTTCAACAACCCTTCAATGGATTCTAGCAATCATGCCAACAACCTATTCATTTTAACTTGTTCGTCCTCCTACCATTGATCCCCCAATTCTAAGATAGTAGAATTATGGTGCTCCACACTTCTAGCTTCAAAATTTAATAATTGTCTCTGTTCACAGTTGTGGATACTCAACAATAGCACAAAGAAGGATTGAAGAACAATATTGAGCCATATATAACCTTGCATTCCTTTGAACCACCACCCTAGATCATTAAATTGTGGAGCTTCCAAATCTATGCCATGGCGAGTTCCTTGAATGTTAATCAAATGATGCAGTCGAAGAGAAGTATTAACACCATTATGCAATGAAATGAAAATGCGCTAGAAAGGTCGAGGTTCCCCTTGCTTATGTAAACACCTTCCAATATTCAGGTATTAAAATGTTATGCCACTTGTGCACACAATTTACATCCTTCGATCACCATATGTTATGATGATTTAGATAGGGGTTCATCTTCTTTGGTTTGCATGGCTAGAAAATAATGTTTGTTGCCATTCCCTTTGTGCTAGTGCTAAATTAGGGGCCAAGATCCAAGTGCTTGTTAGATGGAATGTTTGAGCATATTCCACCTTAAGAGCTCATTCATTTTTTCGATTGAGAAAGCCTTTATAAACATTAATATGATCATAATGTTCATTTTCAAGATTCATGGAATGGATGAGTTTAAAGTTAGTCATTGATCCAATTCTACGATTCTCTACTGCAACATAGTTCCTTTATTGGCCAATGAGTCTGCCTTTGTATTAATCTATTTATACACATGAAATAATTCAATTTGCTCAAATTACATTGATCGAAAAATGATCTTCTAAAGGACAGAAGGAAGATTTGAGCTTTGTGATCCTTTAGCTTTCCACAACTTACGAATTACAATCATTGAATCTCCAAACACTAATATTTTGGTGATTTTCTTTGCTATTCCTATTTCCAATCCCTGCCAAAGTGCCAAATATTTAGCTTGGTTATTGGATGCGAGACCCAATCCTTAGGCATATTGATCCTCTATTTGTTCATTTCAGTGAAGGATAACCCCTATCGCTCCTACCACCCCTAGTTTTCCTTTTGAGGCTCCATGAAAAAATATTGAAAATAAATTCTTGTTCAAGCACGATTGATGGAATTCCATCGAATTTTGTCTAATACAAAAATTTCTTCTTTGTGTTGGTTGAAGTTTGAAGCTACTAGCATGATTTGGTCATTTCCCCACTTTAATCCAATCCCCTTCTGCTTGATTTAGATTGTCCAGTTCAAAAATTTTAAATCCACTGATCGTGACTGCCTCAAACAACAAACTTGATACCTTTTGGGACAATGGTAGAGGATTTGGCTATTCTTATTTGAATATTGTTGTGTTCATGGAAATCCAAATTAACTAGTAGATAAATTTGAGGATAGCTTCCCAACAATGAACTAGTAGATAGGAAGTAATCCTTGGCCATGCGAATTTGTTTCTCCAAGTTACAAACACATTGACCCATGTTGCAAGGATTGTTTCAATGTAGGTTAAGTTGGCATATGTTTCTCACCATATCGTTAGGGAAAAGGGGTATTGCCTACATAGATGTGGGATATTTTCCTCTGCTCCCCTACATAGAACACACTTTTCGATGGACCTCGAATATTTATTTTCTAGATATTTCTTGATGAAATAAGGTCCGATAGAAGCCATTAACTTTATGTATCCCATACCTATGCCATAGTTTCCTCCATTTTTAGGGGAAATGGGTGAGGGAGATTTTTAACAAGAAGTTAATAACCTTATTTAACTGTGTATCCTTGATGAGAGCTCATTTTCTAGGATCATTGATCTTGGGATGATACAAAGATAGGATCCATTCCTTTGAGTTTGTGGATCAACATTTCCCATTGTTGATGGAGATGTCTATGATCAATTGATTAATTTTAGGCTAAAAAATGAAAGTGCCCAGAACTTCTTGAAACCAACGCCAAATCTAAGAGCTCACCTACCTAAATCTAACGCAATTTGAATCGCTCAAAACTAATATTGTATGCTCTCGATATCGTGTTCTAATCATTTTCCTAAACAAATAAAAAATTGTAGATTGGTTGTAGGTACATTGACTATGTAGTCCATATGTTGAATGGGAAAGGTGATTGGGTAGGTTGACTGTGCAACATGGGCCAATGACAGGCTTCCACTTGTCTTCTTCAGATTGGCTCAAATTTGTTTTGTTTTTATTGGTTGAAGTGGTTTTTGAAGTGGCCCTCTGAATGGATGCCACATGGCCCAATGAGAGGCACCACGTGGCATCCTGGTATTGGTCAAAATTTTGTCTATTGGCCAAACAGGCCTTTGTGGGAGTTGAACTCGTGACCTACAAGCTATCAACACAACGCCTTACCATCATGCCAAGGGTTGTTCTTATTAAACATTGGTGACACATTTATATATAAATGAAATATTTTTTGTGTTTTGGGGTTGAGGTTGGGGATAAGCCCCAACCCACAGTCACCCGACACCCATGCGACCTTAAGTGGAGGACTAACAACTCGGGCTTAGCCCTGATCCCAAGTCACAAGCCTCTACATACGACCAGAGGTAGAAAGTTGGGGGCTAGCCCTTAGGGAGCCAGCCCCGGGTCATATGACCCTTCACATATAAGCAGGTGCATGGAGTTTGGTGGGGGTGTTAACTGATGGAGGAGTGGAGAATAAGGCCCAACACCAACTAGTATGCACTCTATGTGACCCAACGCTAGAGGAAAAGGGACTCGATGGGAAGGGTAGGCAGTTGTTTTGGGAAGTTTTGTGTCTACGGATAAATTCTTAACCAATTCTGTCACTCCTTATCTCCCTTGACCAATTCTGTCGCTCCTTTTCATACTTAATCTGCTTGAAAAGTACCTGCACACAGACAGAAGACAAAAACCGATCAAAGCATATGATAATGATCTATTGATTAAAAATATAATGGAATCAAGTTCATAATACACATATGAAAGCATCAATGGACAATACAAACATATGGAAAAATCTTTGAACACTTTATTAGTAAAAGGAAGAGTTACAACCCAATTTGCTTGATTCAATATCACTCCTCCATTTCAATCCCATCCTCTCCTCATAACAAACAAGTCATTTTGACATCATTACAATATTTGAAACCAACTCAAGTCTCATACTAACAGCATCTCCCTATAATTCAATGATTTCCAGCCCCTTATCACTTAGATGAGTGGTCTTTTTATAGGTGAATGAAGGAAGTTATGCTATAAATGGTGATAATGAATGCCCTCCCAAACCTAGGATTTAGTTCCATGGAGGGAGGGATAGATGGATTGATGTTCCTTAACTCCCTCCCTCATATAATTTCGAGCCCAAAGGAGTGGACAACCTTAGGAAACTTCTAGAGGCATCCTATGGATAAGAATATTCCAAACCCCAATGCATATTTCACTCAAATTTGCCCAACGCACCTTGGTAGTGTACTGGGCTACACTGCAGTGCACCCTGGTAGTGTACTAAGCTGCACTGCAACATACCCTGGTAGTGTATCTACCTACAATGATCTTGTTAGAGACAATTTTTGGATGATTTCAGTCATATAACTTCTTGTGAAGCTAGGCATTCTGATGGTTGACTTCTTTAGGGCATGTAACAACTGAATTAGGGTTTTGATGAGCCCTAATAGTACTGATCTGTAAGTTGGGGTTGATGTGCCCAAATTGTTCTATAACAGTTGCCCCCTAAAGCATGAAGTCGTAAATATGTATGTCGAGTGAAATGCTTTATCATGTGGAGAGGAGGTTTCTAAGCAGAAGGTGACCTGCATCAATCACAATACATATATCATGATAATTTTATTTTTCTCAAGAACTTGCTGAGGGAAGGTATACCCATGCTCAACATATAAACTTTCATTACATGTACATAGATTAGATAGTCGTTAACAGATATAGACTCATGTTTCTACTGATATAGACCCATGATTGGATGACCATGAATGTAAGGCCATTGTACATTTGATTTAGTACTCCTAAAAATATCGTAGCCCAGATGGATGAAACTAGATCTAGGGTCTCCAATCTCATTCAATATTTCGCTCAAGTACAAGTCTAACCATGTGAATAGATGATCTGAGGTTGAACATCAGAAGACATCTTCTGATTACTAGCCAATGATGTAAGTCATTAACAGACGTGAGAGGAATTAATGATAATGATAATGATCCTCAAGGTACTATAGTACATTTTGCATGGTGTGAAAAAATGATTGATGTTGAATACCATACAAAGTATTTTGGTCGAAGGCCAGTAATTTCAACCTATCATCGGAAGCAAGAAACCTACCACTGATGTATGCAAGCCTCAAGGTACTGAAGGGGTATTTCTAAGTCAACTTCTTGGATAATGTGCTGATGTCGACAAGAAGCCACTCGTCGCAGGAGGGCCTTGATGTATCCCACGTCAACAACACGAAACGAGTAAATGATTTTGGAGATGAAAATCGACTGATGATAGAAGGTTCAGGAATGGCGGTCATGAAAATGAAGGTTTACAGTATTGCGAAGGATGGAGTTTGAACTGAATTATTTCTCTTGAACATGTCAGCGACATTAAAATGAATTGGTAGCATTGACCCAAAAAAAAGTAATGGATGATATGATAGACCAACGGTGTGAAAACCATCAAGCTGAATGACCCAACCCATATAGTCATGGTGATGAGGTGAAAGTTTCATGTTCAAGAGAAACTTGCTACCATAAAGTGTTTTCCCCTTTTTCCAATTTTCCCCAAACATTGCTGACCAGTACCTATTTCTTTTTATCAATCTTGAGGAGGATAACATATGCTTGTTGCATAATTTCACCCTTCAGTTGAATCCATCACTATTTTATGCTTTAACGAGTCTAGCAAAGGTGAAACTCGATCTTGTCTAGATGGACAATTTTGTCGCTACTTGATGTTTTTAATGAGTTTAACAACAAAGATAAATCATTCCTTTTCATGTTTAGAGAGTTTGAGAAGGGACGAAAAGGAAAATACACAAGTTCTTTTTCGTATATTAATCTCTCAAGTCTGAAAAAGCGTAAAATAATACAAGAGAGATATATTTTCCAATCCGTTAACAAGCTAGAAAGGACAAGCGCTTGTCAATATTTTCATATTTAGAGAGTCTAAAAAGATCTTAAAGAGGAATCCACTTTGAGGAATGAGTGGTGTCTAGGGTAGAAACTGGTTCCGGTGATGTTGGAACTTCTCAAAACATGTTGATTTATGTGAAAAGGCTAGCTAATAAGACCACTCATTGCAACTATTCCTCAAAAAGGGTAAAACAACCAAGTGAAAGCATATGATCGGCCAAAGGGATGGTGGCGATGGGATGAAAATAACCAAGGCTCATCTGGCGAAAGAGTTTGATAGAATGGAAATCACGAGGGTTAAAAATGGAAATGGGTTCATTTTTACACAAGCTTGAACTATAGAGAACTATGATTGGGTTCGGTTTCATGTTTACGCAAGCTTGAAATGAAAAACTATGCTTGGATTCAGTTTCATTTTTATACAAGATCAAAATGAAAAACTATGCTTGAGATTGGTTTACATGCGCCTAGCATGATGAAAGGGAGAGTCTCCTATAACCAGATGGAAGTTGTTGCAATGAAGCAAGACAGTTATCCAACACCTTTGTGGCTTCATCTAGATAGGGACAAAGGTGAATGGGGTGATTCCCTTCACATAACCTACAAGGAAACTTAACTTTACCACTAGGTGCATGCCCCCCAAGCTTCATTACATTCATCTGAGTAGACTACTCGTGGCTATCAGGTGGATGGAATGAAGGTTCAATGAA